>JAOPHQ010000412.1:0-51182 GCA_030340625.1 Merluccius polli
TCTGTCCGTCTGCCTTCATATCTGTCCATCTGTCTGCCTGCAGTACTTGTAGGTACTACAAGTCTGTGTCAGTAGCACAACTCCCTCCCCCGCCAAACCTAAAAACTACCCTACAAATTACAGTCACACTTAGTCTCACTAAGTAATTTGTACCTACAACATAAATTATACGATGACGGGATCAAAGGTTCGAACAAACTGCCAACTTTGCCAAGAACATGAGAAATAACTTCAGAGGACTTTGGCAAAACACTGAGCTCATGGGTCCTCTGCTGTGTTTTACACTGGGTCAAATGATGTAAACCATTTGAGGGAACTGACACACACACACACACACACACACACCCGCCCCCCATCCCACGGACAGATTGTCTTTGAGAACCCGGCTCTCTGTCCCCGTTTCCCCATCACTGATGATGTGATGCAGCAGGGCGAGAGAGAGTAGATTAATAAATGTATCACCACTCTCATTCTGTCACGCGGTGGAAACGCCTATAAATCGCGGCGCGAGTACGGTGGCCCTCCAGGCCCACTGCGGCTGCTAATACATTTCCCTTTCATTAACATAAAGATCGAGCCAAGAGGTCAAGTGGTCAGGCTTGGCTTCCCCCGCCGGGGCTCTCTATATATATATATATATATATATAAACTAACACATGCAAACACACACACACATGTACTCGAGCATTGCCTCAGATATAAATGCACACACACACACACACATATACACACACGTGTATATATATATATATATATATATATATATATATATATATATATATATATATAAAGTAACCTATGAACACACACACACACACACAATCACACAAACACTCTTGACACCACTGTCTGCCATTATAATAATAGTCCTATTTAAATGCATGGACTGCTACTGTCCTACAGGCCCTTGCGTCGAGCAGAGTGGACAGATGTGGCGGGTTCGGGTTTTTTCGGTGTCACATAACTTACGCACAGGTCACCATGGCGACAGCCTAAAAAGATTTGCACAGATTGCATCACCTCTTCTGATATCAGTTCTCTAATGTGATTTCAATGTGTTTTCTTCACCGGGGATGTTTTTTAACCATGTGGTGAAGACCGTGAGAGAGAGAGAGAGAGAGAGAGAGAGAGAGAGACAGCACAAGAGAGCACAAGAGAGCACGGGAAAGAAAGAGTGAGAGCGTGAGAGAGATAAAGAGAGCGTGAGAGAGCGAGAGAGAGAGAGAGAGAGAGAGAGAGACTACTACACAGAAACCACACAGAGAGTGTATGCTACTGCCCCCCCCCCCCCCCCCCCCCGCCCAGAGGTGAAAGTGGGCTTTGGGCTGCACCTCTCCAAACTGTATTTCAAGTTCAAGGCCTCTATCTGCCACAATTACTTCAATGGCTTCCGCAGCGGCAGCGGCGGCGGCAGAAGGTTTCGTGAAAGCGGTTTGCTCTCAGCAGCCGCGGGGGAACCGAGGGGGAAACGTGGAAGCAGGGGGGGGGAGTGACAGCCACTTGACACGAGTTTTCACCGAGACCTGTAACAGAGCAGCCGAGCCTCCGGGGGCTTCGATATTTGTTTAACGTACGCTTTTTTTTTGCCAAAGTACTGAACATTTGAGGGAGCAGGAAGCGGCGTACGTAATCTCACTGTAAACTGCTGAAACGGTGGTGAAATGGGGGTTTGAATCTGTGGTTCGAATCTGTGTTCACAAGGTCTCCTGACCTTATTATCATACCGTCCCCAAGCTACATTACATTACACAGTGGCGCCTAGGCGTCCCGCAAGAGGTCACGGGGTCGCGAGGAGATAATGAGAGATTTAGCGATGAACGTTCATTCACGGACCATTCAAACGATGCATTTTGTTTTTGCTATTTAGTCTCTTCACTTTTTATCCAAAAGAATTCAGATACACATCACAAAGGAGCTGGGATGCGTTAGGCATTTGACTGCCTACAGGGAGACTGCCGACATTGGGGAATCGAACCCAGTCCCTTTCAGCCGAGACTTAAACACACTTATCCACTAGAGGCAATCCTGTCCCCATCCCAGTGTTTACACTGCTCCATAATGGTATCCAATGTAACATGTGCGGGGTAATAAAATCAACAATATTTGGGTGTTTTTTTTGGGGGGGGTTATGAACAATAGCATGTATCCTCTTCTCCGCAGGCTTTCCACAGATCTGCTTTGTCTCCGCGGGCCACCCAGGGACCGTCCCATTCTCTCCCAGAGAGAGAGGAAACAGGAAGTTGGAACGGCTACACAGGAAGCCTCGTTTTACGCTCCCACCGTGCCCACCGGAGTCATTCCTCCCTCACGTGTGTGAGATTGAATTGATTTCACTGATGTGTGTGTGTGTGTGTGTGTGACAGAAAAAAACCACACATTCAAACGGCATATGCGGTATTCACACCGGTCACTAACAGTCGTACATTGTTCCAAAAGCAGCGACGTCGCCGCGACAGCATGGGCTCACGTAAAAGGAGGGCAATAACAGAGTATCTGTGCTAATAATAATCCCGACATATTCAACACCACTAATAACATATTTAACGGGCTTTACGGGGAAGAAACAAGGATTAACGCAGCAAATTCCACTCTGCAGTATTTCTACCTTCGGATAAAGAAATAATGTTTCCCAAGCAGTCAACCACAGTCGCAGTCACAATGTTTCATTGCCAGTGGAGCGCCGCTGGTCCACCGCCGCCGCCCCCCAACTGACCTTTAACCTCTGTGTGTGACAGTGGGCGCCAAGACATATGGTCAACCTGGCAGAAGCCGGTGGGGAGGGTAATTGCAACCGACCACGCCCGCCACACCTGGGTGTCCCCCCTCTCTCACGGCAAGGGCAGACACCCATGGGGGGGGGGGGGGGACTGGGGTTGGCCAGTAAGGAACAACCACTGCGGCGCTTGGCACTGAACCAGGAGCTCACCGCGGTGACCTTCACACCTCACACCGTGAGACGTTTTTCTTATCTCCGGGTGACGAACAAAAAGGAAAATAATGACAAAAGTATTTCGGTCGGTATTTACCTGAAATGATGTTAGCTGTTTTTTTTCTCTCGCAAAGTCTCTGTTTTGGTTTGCAATATGCGGTCGGTTTGTTGTCTGTGAACTCTGCGAGTGTGGGGTCGGCCGGCGCTATAAATTACAGCTCGTTTGCACTTCTGCAACTCCTCATGACACTCTGGCAGTTAACCTTGGGCTCAGAGGAAACACGCATCTGGCAGAGTTCAACAGCTCCCCGCGTACCAATAAACCAGAATACCACGTCTACACGCATGCACGCACACACACACACACACACACACACACACACACACACACACACACACACACACACACACACACACACACACAATTCCCTGTCTGAGACTCTGTGACAACATCCATCTATCCATTCATCCCTCTCTCCCCCTCCCTCCACCTCTTCCTCCCTCCATCCCTTCCCCTCTCCACCCCCCCCTCCATTCCTCCTCCCCCCCCCCCCCCCCCCCTTCCTCCCTGCCTCCCTCCCTCCCCCCATCCATCTTTCCATCACTCCCTTACACCAGTTCACGCTGACAGATGACGGATGGCCAAGTGTGTGGGTTGGCAGGTGTAACGAGGTGTGATTGGGATTGCATATGTGTTTTGTTTGTGCATGTGGAACTAAGCGAAGCATATCCATCACTATTCACATGTGTGTGAGTGTGTGTGTGTGTGTAGGTTTGTGTGTATTTGTATGGAGGGAGTTTGCATTATTGATGGCGCGGCTGTATGTTTTTCCTATTAACATTTAAACACGTGAAACATTTACATGCACGACGACGTTGCGCTTCTGCTACCGCGAGACGGATACCGAATTATACAATTTACTGTCAAATATTCTTGCGTGGGACACATTGCTGCCAAGGTCGTTGCTAAGGACCACCTGTTTTAGACCTAAAGCTCCCCTGACAGCATACAGTGGCCGTCTACGCTGGACAGAACTACACTTCCCAGTTGCATCATCAATGAGGTCAAACTGACTTTTTATATTACATTGGCAAAGGAGCGGTTGTAGACAAGCGAGATGTGTCGCAATAAAGAGCCGCGGTTTCGCGAGGAGCTGGGGGAAGACAAGGGCCTCTCATGTTTTGTAACACCGACGACATCAAACGAGCTGGCGCAGGTCCCGAAAAACTCGAGAACACACTGTCGGAAAGTATTTCATGCTGCAGCGGCCCCGGCCGAGACACATTTAGGCTGATGATACGCACAAGCCGCGCGCACATGAAAGGGCGGCTCGCGGAGAAAGAAACTGTTCACTCACGCCCGCGAGTATATTTCGAAAGATTGGCGGGAAGCGGAAAAAAAAAAAAAATACAAAAATATGTATTTGAAGTCCTTGCACGCCTATCTGACGCCATCAGACGCGTTGGCCACGCGGCTTTGATCAGCGGAGACCCTCCCGCCTCCCGGGTCCCGGGCTCGCCGTGACGAATGGCCTCCGCGATCCATTCGTCTCGGTCATAAAACTCCCCGGAAATACTGTCCTCTGTCCTACTTTAAGACGTGGTGTATTGTGTAAGGTGCAAAGCTGTGAATTAAAAGATGACGAATTGAATATTGTCTACGAAATTGAGTGAAATAAAACCAATTTTCCGTTCATTTCGGGCATTCAAAACAAAAAGTATTGGTATTTACTCCATTGTCTTGTCACATTAAAGCATTCAACTAAACGGTTCGCACAGCGTAAGTACTTTTCTCTTATCCTCTGTACCGACAACAGTCAACAATGACTCCTCTATACTCTTCTGATCCAATGTAATAATTATATTATTGCAATATGATATATTGTAATAATATTGGCACTAATCCAGCCACAGCTCACTATGCTATGCATTCTACTCATGCTGAGGTGTGAGGCCATCAAGAGATAATAGCGTCGGCCAATTAACGGGGAGGAAACCTGTCTCTCATGCTAACAAGTGAGCACAGCGACGGATATAGCTGGCGGGCTCAAACGCTCTCCCAAGCTCTCCGTGAATCAGAGATCCCCTTGGAAAGGGTCCAGTGCTGAATCAACCGCGCTCATCAATGGGCTGTCAGGGCTGGAACGCCGTCTAAAGCATTCGCCCGCCGCCGCATTCAAAAGCACCCATTGAACACGCAGCACCCTATAAAACCCTGTGCACAGAGGCTGCGGGTGGCGCGGTCGCTAAAAGCATCCCGAAAATACAGTAAAGAAAGTTGAAGAACAAAAAAAAGCCAGCAAGCTCTGACGCAAACGGAACCGATGCAAAGCAAGGTGGCCGAGCGCCGCTATACGCCGCTATACGCCGCTCTGAACGCGAGGCGTCTGTTGGAACAAGCTCGTAAAAGAGCCGTCATCCGGGGGCAGGAGGAAGAAGGAGCCGGCGAACAGGTGAGGTCGGCTCCGCTGAGACGACCCCGACGAGAGGCGGACAGCGGAGATAAGGAACGAGTCGCCCACCCGGCGGATTCTCCTGCCTTTGTTTTTCACACACACACACACACACACACACACACACACACAGAAAACAACACAACGCTCCTTCTGGGGAAAAAAACCCTAAAAAACAAGTCAATCTAAAACGATGCTCAGAGCTGTTGTTGTGGTGGAGATTGTTGGATCTGGTGTCACGCTGAGCCCACTGGCATTGGAAATGTGTTCATTCCTGCAGCAACTCGTGGGCCAGGGTTGTGTATAACAAAGAAATAGTTCTGTTCTATATAGAAGCTGGGTATTGATCCAAAGCCGCTTCACACCCCCCCCCCCCTCCCCACCCATTCACCGCTATATAGAGGGGACATTTCAACCCTTTCGACTGCTTTATAAGCGGTTGAATAACAGCAATCAACACACACACACAATCGCTATTGTATTTTATTCATAGTGTGTGAACCGGGATTGCAGAGGAAGCAAATGAGATACACAGTAGACACAGAGAACCACAACAAAACCGGCTTCCAGTGGACCTCCACCAGTTACTGCATCAGTAGAAATTGATCCAATTAAGACCAGCTTGTGTGTGTGTGTGTGGGGGCACACACACACACACACACACACACACACAAGCTGCATGGGAGATACAAAAAAAATCAAAAAAATCAATGCGTTAAAGCTGTTTAAACTTTAGCGGCGGTCAATGGAGTTGGTAATTGGTCGATGTATGTTTCTCTCGGCGTTTGTCGGTGTGGGTGGGCCTCTCCTCTTCGGGGAGGACAGGGAGGACGCCGTCTGTCGGCCCGTTGTGTAGGTCTCACCTGACAACAGAGAGACCTACATCGTATATCTGATCATGCTTTTTAATTTCTAGGAATCTGAGACTGTAAACTGTGTGTACATGGAGAGGCTGTGCGTCGCGACGTCACCCGTTTCCTCGAAAGCCCAAGGCATTATCTCTCCTAAAGGGAGACAATAAAGGCTAATCTAATCTAATCTAACCTAAAGCCATCAGCCGATTGACAAAAAGCAACGGTTATCGCCGTTTAGTTTGAAAGTTGTTTTCAATGGGAATGAGAGAAAGAGACGGCGAGACCTATAGGGGGAAACGAGACCCAAAGAAAGAGTGAGGGGAGTGACGCCAAGCCAGAGAGCGATAGCCGTAGCGCTAGCAGCATTAGCGAGAGCGAGCGCAAGAGAGAGAGAGAAAACAGCAAATACAGCAGACCAATAAGGCCGGGTTATGGTTATTACTGAAGGCAGCGCCGGCCTGAAGGGGCGGGGGGGGGGCCTTTATTCTTCTCGCAAAAAGCTTGTTGACAGTCCCAGTGATTAAGAGTAGGCCCAGGCTGTAAAAGGCAGAACAGGAGTGCATTCTGGGACGGCGGCGGCGGCGATGGGATGTGACTGAAGGACATGACGGGTGGGGTGAAACGCCAAAGAGCCGTCAGAGAAAGCAACAGCTAAGAGTTAATCAATACAGCGCTGTCTCCGACGCTGAATGAATACAAAGTGTACAAAGCGCTCCCCGGCCAAGTCGACACAAGAGCTTAGCAAAACCGCAGCGCCGCCGAAAACAAATTACCTTAAGCGATAACTCGTGTAAGACGCACACATCATCATTTGTAATCAAGGTGTCCCGGGGCATTTGTGAGCTGATAAAAGTAACATTTACTTTACGGTCGAAACAGCCAAGACAGTGTGTTTGTTGAAATTTTAATCATTTTTAAGTGCACACATCTTCTCTGCGGTTCGACATCGAGTCAAACTAAATGATGTTTTGCACCGCAAAGCAAAGACGGCGTGTTTTAAGAGCGAAAGAGAATAGCTGATCACAAAGAATGACAAATAGATTCGGTTTTCGCATGTTGTGTTTTTGTGGCAATGGTCTTTCCTCGAAGGGGCCGTCGGTGTGAACGTACGGTTGGGTAAGGACGGTGAAACGATAAAACGGGTAAATAGTAGTTCTCAATAGGATCTAGTCGTCGTCGTCGTCGTCTATAGCAGTGGAGGATAGATCAGATGGTTTGTGCAGGAGCGCGCGTCTTAATTATTAAAGGAGGATGAAACAGACTCGCTAAACGCTCCTCTCGTGTCCTACTCCACATCTTCTGTAGGAGACAAACTCGAGGCCGGGAGATAGCGGCGATGTGAGTGAAGACGCACTAACTTTTCAAAGACTTTTCAAAGGCGAGCGTTGGACAGCGGTTTTTTTTTTGGGGGAGGGGAGGGGTGGGGTGGCGGGGAGGGGGGAATCCAGGAACATGTGCAGTGTATTCAACATGACTTCCAGCGTGAGTGTTTTACATTACAGGACTGTCAGAAAAACGAAAAACGTGATTGACAGCAAAAATGGCGGGATCAGTGCAGGGTTTCATCCCCTACGTTAATAATTAACTTTTCAACTTCACAACAGCTCAAGATACGATCGGACTTCATACGCTACGAGCAGGTGACTAGGGTTACTTGATAACATTTATGATTAACCGCGTGGCTGGAGGCTTATCGTCCGTAAGACCCAAAAAAAATGATGAATCACCGCCGAAGGGAACTGTTGGAACAAGTAGGACCTCTTTTTTTTCCCTTTCTAAATCCTGCTGTGTATCCATTGATGTTAAACTGAACCAGGAGGACGCGTCGCGCACATTCCCGGGCGATTCAGGAGGATTTCTCATACATTCCTATGTGAAGACCCGGCCCGCCACACCTCTTGGCACGTCTCACTTGCCAAGAAGTCGAGAAAAAAAAAAGAAAAAAGCCTTCTTGGTCTTGTCTGGGCCGCGTCGCAATTATCCCGATAGCGATAATAACCGCAACCGAACAAATGATGTATGAGATCTTGTAATGTCGACAGGTGTGATGAACAAGAAAAGAAAAAAAAAAGAAAAAGAGCCAGGGGGTTGCGGTGTTGGATAATACGGAGCAAAGCATGAAGTAGAAAAAAGTGCAAGTAGAGGAAGGCAAATGAAAGCAAAAGGAGAAAGGAAGGGAAAAATAAACAGAGCAACGTCTTTTTTTCTTGCTGCAGGGCTCCTTCTGGGCATCCATCCACAGCCGACACCGTCTTACGGGATCAGCCAGCGCCTCTCCACACCCCACCCCCCCACCCACCCCCCCCCCCCCCCACCCCCCCCCACCCCACCCCACCCCACGCTTCTTGACAAAGGAGCGCTTGGTTTCACCGCCCAAATCCCAGGCTCGGCTTTTTCGCTCGCTCGGGAGTTGCGACGCAAAATCCCACCAATCGAGACTTTTTGTGGCTACAAACGAAATACAAACAGACGGACTGTGAGCGGCGACATACGGTCAGCGGCCGGGTGAGCCAATTAAAGACTGAATTCAACCCCCCACACCCCCCCCCCCCGTGAACGAAAGCGGCGTGGAAAAAACGTCACGCGGAAACAGGGTCACGTAAACGTAAACGTCACGTGACGCGACCGCGGCGCTAGACAAGTGTGAACAAACTGACAGATCTACGAGAGCAGGCAGTCACGCCGGGTCAGGTTCAGTCACGTCGAGTCGAGTCGGATCCGTGTCTGCGCCGCACGCCCCTTTTTTTTTTTTTATTCTTACGAAACGCCGCTTCATTTTCAAGCCGACGGTGGATGGGTGGGGGTGTTTGTACACGTTCAAGGGGTTGCCGTTTTTGGACCTCCGTGAAACTTAGCCGGGGGAACCGAGACGGTACAGGTGGGTGGGCATGAGTGGCATCCCCGTCGATGACACTCATACGCCGTGTGATGTACCGCACCGCGCCACGCCATCAGCAGATGTTTCCACGGCGCCGCACGGGATTTTAATATCCGCAGTCAACGCGTGTTCATTTTGTGTTCATTTTGTTAAAAGTGCTAAATACGCGCCTGCGTGTGTGTGTGTGTGTGTGTGTGTGTGTGTGTGTGTGTTTGCATGTGTATAACTGAGTGCATGTAGTAATTAGCATGTTTAAATGTCATTTTATGATGGTATCATTAACAAAGACAGGTTGCAGTTTTCGGAGAAACTTCTTTAATATTTTTGTTAAAGTAAACACATTTTTATTTGTTTTCAAATCTTTTTGCTCAATATTTTTCTTTATTTTAGTTTAATATACTTCTTTAGCCTTCATTGATTACCGGCTCCGTGCCCAGAAAGTAAAGTGCAAACATTATTGTATTTCACTTTCCAGGGAAACATTGAGCCATGATCTCAGATGCTGAAGAGCCGTGAAGCAGAGTTTATTTCTTCTTCTTTTTTAATCTTACATTACCAGCTTTTATGTGTGGGTGTGTTGTGAGTGTGTGTGGATGTGTTGTGAGTGTGTGTCTGTGTGTGGGAGAGGTGATTACCATGGAAAATAAAAAAAAGGCGGTCAAGGCTCTTAGCATTTAGGCACCCATCCACCCACCACCCCATACAGTCCCACTGTTCTCCAGAGGCCAGTGGGGCCCAGCCATGCGAGCGCATCTCCAGAGAGATAATGGACGTTGGAGGAGGATGGATGCCCTGAGAGAGGCCTCTTCAGCGGGACGGAGACCGGCGCAGGCGAGGCTGAATAGTGGGAGCCCATAATACTGACTAATGCCATCGTTTTTGCTTTGGAAAAAAAAAGAGAAGGAAAATAGACTGCACATACCTCACCGGAGGGACACGCCGGATTCATATACATGCATAGACATGCGCGCACGCGCACATACACACCCACACACACACGCGCGTGCGTTTGCGCGGGCACACACACGCACACACACATAGAAGCCCTTCAGAGGCTACAATCCACACCTTCGTTCATGTTATTGATTTGTTGTCAAAAAGAGAGAACTGCGGCGCACAGCAGACAGTAGCTGTACATCTCTATCAGTCCATTTGTCCAATTCTCGACTCCACTACGCGCCACGGTCCTTCAGAGACCCAACACCTACTTTCCGCCACAGTGACGCAATAACAAGGAAAAAAAAGAGCAAATTATAGGGTCTTTCGGCCATTTTTTTTGTTTCGCTTTAATACATTGCGGGGGGGGGGGGGGGGGGGGGGAGTTGCCAGCAGCCTATAAAGTGTCTGGCATTTCAAACCGAGCAGCGCTACTACCCAAGTATCTGTCACGAGGGACAAGATCTCTCATATCCAATTAATGAGAGAAACTATTACCCTGTAATTTGTTAGGTCCTCTCATGCCATATCACTCCCCCCCCCCCCACCCCAGTCTCTCTGCCCCCCCCCCCCCCCCCCCCCCCCCCCGGCCCATCCACAGTGCAGAACAAGCCTCTACCAGTTTGTGCTGTGTGCCGATGCTCTGCTGCTTCGCCCTCCTCTGATCTCACTCAGTTAATGATGTCTGGGCAGAGTTTCAGTGGTTCAACTGAAGTATCCACAAAGAGACTTTCAAGGGGCGGGAGCACGTCTGGATAGAAAATGCCCAGTGGGTTGGCCGGTCGGTTCGGTTCCTCGAGTGTTGACCACGGCTTGCTGAGATCGCGATGATGTCCGCACACAACGCGGGGCTATAAGTCGCTCCCGTTGGTTAGATTAGATGGAAAGTCGATGGGGAAACGACGGCGTTACAGCGGCTCTCATCGCAAAAAAACAACAAAAAGTTGACGTTTAACGGTAAAGTCATGATGTTTCTAATGTCGTGCGTAGGTCTGAATTTCTTTGTGTGTGCGTGCGTGCGAGCGAGCGAGCGTGTCTGTGTGTGTGTGTCTTGGCCTGCGCTAAAACTGGCAATGTTTTATTCCTAACAAGTAGACAAGGACACGCAGGCTGGAGTCGGAAGCGCCGCTAGTACACAGCGTCGGGAGTTGCTACGGCGACGAGCCGGGGACGCCTTTAAGAAAAAAGGCCCAGGTGGCTCTCTACCGGGAGACATGCTGTCCAGGTGACAGGGCGGCCATCTGCCTCGCCCAGCCCGGCGCCAGGAAAGCATTCTCTCGCATACGCAGATGGAATCGGGATGGACTATTAAAAAAAAATAATAATAAAAATGATTTTTGGTTTTGTCCACGTTTATATGCACGCATGCAAATGAGCCGAGGAGCCGCTCTCGTGCATTCGTTCACGGTCAAGGAAGGTAGCTCATTGTGGCGCGTCCCAAATAAACGACGCAATAGTCATCGCACCTGAGGCGGTATCGCGCACACACACACACACCGCGATAGCGCACAGCAAACAATGTGATTTTGTTTTTCGCGAACCCCCGTTTGTATCGAGTCGTAACGAGACGCACGAGAAAAGCGCTCACCTCAGGCTTTCAGCCACTAACTCATCTGTTATGTCTGACGACACACCGATGGTGGGAGGGGGTAAAAAAGGAAAATAAATACATACATACATACATACATACATACATACATAAATGAATGAAATGAATACATAAATCTATTCGTTTCATGTTATTCCTTCATCTCAGCCAGCAGCCGTGTTTCTGCAGACATCTGTGTCGGGGCAGCAGTGTGCTCGGTAGGGGCTATAAGTGGCTGGAGGTACGAGGACAAGGTCAGCGCTGCGTGGGTGGACACAGTGTCCAGCCTGGAGAGATGAGCTACCTGGAGAAAAAAAGGCTTTGTGCTTTTATTTCTTTGTTTAATACACCAGCTTACTGAGCACTGAGCCGGACGTCTGCCAAACAGTTTCTGCTCGAACACTGAGGGCAAGGTCTTGTTTCACCTGTATGTGTGTGTGTGTGTGTGTGTGTGTGTGTGTGTGTGTGTGTGTGTGTGTGTGTGTGTGCGCGCGCGCGCGCATGTGCGCGCGCGCGACATATGGGTTCGAATTCATTAATCGCACTCGGTTCTCTTACAACTGAGAAGATGGCCTCACCATAAGAAAAAAACAAAAACAAAAAAAAAACGATACACAGCCAGGATATTTCAGAGAGCTCATGAATAATAAGCAGGAGAGGAGCTGTTCGGCACACGCCACGGATGGCTGCCAAACTCATTAAAATAATAATAATAATACTTGTAACTGTATCGCCTCTATTCCTATGGGACGCCATACGAAAAAAAAAAAAAGGATTTGGATCAAACCATAGCAACAATTTGACAAGACAAGTTCAGCGGTTTTAAGTTTAGTTTAAGTTAACATTTGACGGAGTCTATGCCAATATAGAAAAGTCAATTTGTCAATTTCCTTTTTTTCCTGCATATACATATCTACTTTTCCACCGAATGGTGTATGCAGACATATTTTCAGCATTTTTTTGTAGTTTTAATTGTTTTCACTACTGTTAGTGTTTTGTATGATGCTGTGGGACCCAAATTTCCCATCTGGGATAAGTAAAGTATCCTCTCATCTTATCTTAAGTTGAGCATTCATTGCAGTCTATACCAGAACAAAAGGCGACATTCCTTATCTGAGGATTGGGGCGCTGCTCGGCTCTTGGGCACCAGTGCAAATGATACTCGTGTGTATGTGTGTGTGTGTGTGTGTGTGTGTGTGTGTGTGTGTGTGTGTGTGTGTGTGTGTGTGTGTGTGTGGCAAGAGCCAAGACTTGAATGGTTTGCCCTAGATTCCTGCTGCCCCCTGGGCACCGGCGCTCCACCCACCCGCTACCCCCCCGCCGCCCCCCCGCTGCGCCCTTCATAGGGCTTCATCATCTACAATTAGCACGGCTCTGTCGCCCAGGAAGCAGGGCAGATGACATGTCAGCAGGAGAAGCAGACAGAGGGAGAGAGAGAGAGAGAACGGTGGAGAGTGAGAGAGACAGAACGGACAGACAGACAGAGAGCGTGAGAGAAAGAGACAGAAAGAGCGCAAGAGGCTTACAGCGAGATGGACAGGGAAAGTGAGAGAGAAACAGAGAGAGAGAGAGAGACACACACACACACGCCGAGTCGTCTAAAAAGGTCCACCCTGCTTTGGGAGAGCTGCTGTATCTGGGAGGCAGGTTCTGCCCCCGTTGTCCTCAGCCATGAAAAGCATGAGGGAACCATAGGAGGAGGGCTGTGGAGACTGCTCCGCTATTCTGCCTCCACCAATCCAAACACAGACCAGAGGCTAATCGCTGCGCACAGAGGCCATGTAAGGCCAATCAAGCAGCCATTCAAGGAAGTATATCTGTGTGTGTGTGTGTGTGTGTGTGTGTGTGTGAGTGGGTGTGTGTGTTTGTGAGAGTCTGAATGCAAAAGGAGTCCCCCCACAGAATTAAACTCTTTGGAGAAAAAATCTCGGGAGGACCCTTCAGCTTAAAAGCCTCTTTTGTGCCGGAAAGGCGCGCGCACACGCACGCGCACGCGCGCGCACACACACACACACACACACACACACACACACACACACACACACACACACACACACACACACACACACACACACACACACACACACACATCAATGCATTGCCTTTGTTGACAACATGATTCTGCCATTTCAATCACAGTACAGCGACATTAATCAGCGCTACTATATTATCGCCATTCATATCAAACCTTCAATTATGTTGTTTTCGATATAAGAAGACGTCGGACCACAATGCAAATGGTGTGGGTTGTGTTGTGTTGGGCTGTATTGTGTGTTTTTCTCAGTGGTGGCTCAGTGGAGCGAGGAGATGGAGAACTAAACCCTTCCTATTAAGTTCCTCTCAGGACTGGGATAACACATGCGCACACACGCACACACAGAACGAGGCATGCTCACTGCTTCCTATATGAATACACATGGGCCAACACATAAACAAACACATACACAGACATACAAACACAGATGCAACGTGTTGATGGGTCCAATGTGCACACATGCATGTTTTCAACAAAACAAACACAAAAACATCCACACACAAAAACACACACACAGTACATAGATGCACACACACCTATCATGCTTTAATAACACCCGCATTAAATCACGCACGCACGCACGCACGCACACACGCGCACACACACACACACACACACACACACACACACACACACACACACACACACACACACACACACACACACACACACACACACACACACACACACACACACACACACACACCCTCCTCCTCCTCCTCCTCCTCCTCCAACCATCAGCAGCGGAAACGCCAGCAATTAGCCGAACACAGACAAGTCCTCTCATTGATTCCAGAGGCGACTTAAACAACAAGCGGCCGATCAATCCTGGGCTGTTTCACTCTCTCAGGGAGCAGTAATTGTTGTGGAGGGTAAAAATGACAAGATGTACGAACAGGAGAGAGAGAGAGAGAGAGAGAGAGAGAGAGAGAGAGAGAGGGAATGGGGGGGGGGGGGGGGGGTCTCTGATTCCGATGGGACTTATTGATGGGGGAGGGATGTGCCGCCATCGACCCGCCGGGTTTCCTTCCAAACAAACAGTTCCTCGGAGGAGGAGCTCGGACACACACATACACACACACAGACACACACACACACACACACACACACAGACAAATAGAGGGGTGGGGGGTGTCCAAATGCATGGCAGAAAGAAATTGTACTTTGCATACGACACGCAAAGCAATATATGCATGCTGAAAATCATTTCCTACAAACACGGTACGCTGCCAACATTGAAGTGAAAGTTTGAGTCCACAGAGGACACACGTCCCGCATCCACCGGGGACAGACACACGTCCCGCATCCACCGGGGACAGACACACGTCCCGCATCCACCGGGGACAGACACACGTCCCGCATCCACCGGGGACAGACACACGTCCTGCATCCACCGGGGACAGACACACGTCCCGCATCCGCCGGGGACAGACACACGTCCCGCATCCGCCGGGGACAGACACACGTCCCACATCCACCGGGGACAGACACACGTCCCGCATCCGCCGGGGACAGACACACGTCCCGCATCCGCCGGGGACAGACACACGTCCCGCATCCGCCGGGGACAGACACACGTCCCGCATCCGCCAGGGACACACGTCCCGCATCCGCCGAGGACACGCGTCCCGCAACCGCTTCACAGTTTGGTTCATAATCCACACATATCTCAGGAGGATTATCCTTCTGATTCGACTTATTGGAAAACTCCTTGACGGAGGGAGTGCGATATTGTCGGCTATGTTATTGCAGTGGTTTCTGGTGGAACCAGGGCCACAGAGTTTCACGAACTGGCGTCGACGCAAAACCTCAGCGAATGGTACTACGCAGAATGTTCGGCCACAAAAAACTGTATCTTGCCCAAAACAGAAAAAAAATAAATAGCCCCATCAATATCCTGCCAAGTGTGATCGTTTGCAGTTTGGTTTCGCCGACTCGCTATTCTGCTGGACGCGCAGGACTGATGTTTTCAACAGGCAGTTGGGAAACTGTTTTCTGCTTGTTTTTTTTCCCCCCCTTCAAACGCGCTCTCTCTGTCTGCTTGTCCATCCCATTCGCCGAAGGCTCGTCCATATGGCCGAGTGTGTGTGTGTGTATGCACACACGCCGCCGCCGCCTCTGCGCACGCACGCACACACACACCATTCTCCCAATTCAATTAACTTCAGCCCCCTCTCCGTTTCCCATCTCTTCACCTCTCCATCTCACTCTGTCAACCCCCGCCCCCCCCCTCTCTCCTCCTCCTCTTCCTCCTCCCTCACCGTCCACTCTCCTCTCCGCATTGATCTCTGGCTCGCTCGATACTTCAACCGTGAGCGCGGCTTCGCAGAGCAGACAGCAGCAAGACTTTATCTCCGTGCAGAGACGCCGGTGAGGTCAGCTCTCGCGGCAACAGAAATATAAGGGGAGTTACGGACGCGGATGCAACGGATCCACCAACCGTTCACCTTTTTTTCAAAAACATAGGGACAAGCGTCGAGGAGGGAAGCGAACCCATGACCACGCGGGGCGGATGGCTCTCGGGTGCGAACCTCAACCGGCCAGTCAAGTTTGAATGAGTGTGACGGCTCAAAACCTCAATACATGTTAATGTGTTGCGTTCATTGGTTGGTTTCTCTGTGTGCACGGTGTGTGCCATTTGCTATGCAAACATACACTCAACAAGCAAAACCTGCTTTTATTTCATTATTTATCTTATTTATTTTAAGATTTATTTGGCAGGGACAGAACACATCAATCAACATTTTAGTTCACACTTCAATGCAAATGACTCAAGAGTTATCCAAGAGGCTTATCCACACTCTGTAGTTCTTCTCCTATGAAGCGTATGTTACACACAGCAGCACTATTATTACCTCTCGGTTTGTCAGCAGGCTCTTTTCCCGATGAACCTGTTTTCCTGATGCAATACCGTAGGACTATCTCTCTTCTCTCACCCACACACACACAAACTTTTTTTTTGCCAGCCAAGTCTGTTCCTGTCTTTGGCAAGGTGGGACATCTTACCTCGGCGGTGGGGAATCTGACAGCGCCCCTTACACCGCTCCACTAATGAGTTGGGTTCAGAGCAGCTTGGCATCTCTCTCTCTCTGTCTCTCTCTCTCTGTGTCTCTCTCTCTGTGTCTCTCCCTCTCTCTCTCTCTCTCTCTCCCTCTCTGTCAGCAGGTACACAAGAGGAGAGAGCACAGCTGACAGCACAGAGCTCCACAATAATATACCCCCATCCAATCGCCTTGCACTCCTTTCAGGCTGCTTAGGGCATATGGGCCCCGAACTGAGAACTTGGTAAAATGCCCAGAAATAAATAACACAGGATTTTTTTTTTTCTTTTTTTTTTTTGTGGAAAGGTACGGAGTACAAACAGATGAATCCGCAGCAACAGTACAGGGATTTGCAGTTTTGACACCTGCATGCTAACACGTCGTGAACTAATACATTTCCCCCCCCCCCCCCCCCCGGGAATAGAAGGTACTATTAGGTTTGTGCGGCGTTGACATTTTCCAGCCTCAAAATTGCATTTAAAATTTAATAACATGAGTATGTAAACATACTGGAGGCGGGCACAGTGAAATGACAGAGTGCAAATCCGGGCGGTCCGACGAGGCCCCGTTCTCCATTGATACTGGCGTTCCTGCAGACATTATGTCTAATGAAAGAGCAGGTTATGCTCCCGCAGGACGTCGTCTCCGTCTATGGACCCTTTTCATAGGTCGTCAGTCCCTGAAAGTCCCCTTAGGTCGGTTTTATTTATGTCCGTCGCGGCACCGGCATGGTCAGTGGATATTTACTGGACTAGTTGTGTCTATACTGGTGCACTGCCGTACCTAAATGGAGCGGACCCATAATTCATGTGATGAGCTACATATTTGTTTTTTCTACTGTAAAAGGGCCCATTTGCACTGTGGGGGAACAAGCTTACTTCATAATGGAAATCCCAATGGGCTTGTATGTTTTTTTTTTTTAAAGATGTCCTACAACTTATTTAGCCACCTATAAATACACCAGAAGAGGAGAAACAGACATGCCGTGCCCCTTAATTGAGTTTGTGCATCTAATAAAAGGAAGAACTTCAGTCCAAACACACTTGTTGCCATCGTTTCGACTGAAGGACGGCCCCTAAGTGCCCCTTTCCTCTCTCCAGCCAAGCGCAGACACACAAAATAAATACCTGCATAAAATAATCAAGAATGAATGAATGAAAGAGTGAGACACTCTTGTTTCCATTATGGGCCATTTGTGTGTGTGTTGAATGGTTTGACAAGACTTCCTGGACTGAGTCATTGTGTTCACGAGTGGCACAGTGAAAGCTCACCCATCACTGGGAGCTGAAATGAATGTCTGGGTCAGCACAATGTGGGAGAAAAGGGGAAAAAGGGACGACAGAAAAACGAGTTTCCAAGAAAATCGACGACAGAGGATTTAGAAAAAAGAGAAGAAAGAAAACCCAGTCTTGTTGTGCCTTGTTGCAATTTTTGTCCCGCACAAACGATCGCTATCGGTATTCTTGTCTGGAAAAGTTGGGTTTCCACACCTCAGTAAATTGAATCTTTCTTCTGTTACAAATCACTTTAAACACGAGGTGGAGGGAGGGAGAGAGAGAGAGAGAGAGAGAGAGAGAGATAGAGAGATATGCAGAGACAGAGAGTGAGAAAAACAGATAAAGTGAGAGAGCGAGCAAGAGAGAAAGAGAGAGCGAGAGAGAGAGAGCGAGAGAGAGAGAAAGAGAGAGAAAGAGAGAGAGAGCGAGAGAGAGAGAGAACCACATAATAACACAGGGGCCTCGTCGTCATGCCCGCGACTGTCTGGACCGGGCCGATGTCGTCACTGGCAGAACATTCCCGAGAGCCACCGCCGGCACATCTGGGATGCGTTACCACGGTGACCACATGGCATATTAGGAGTTTGTACCTCATCAATAAGCTTGCTTTGGTGTCTCCACCTCCGAGTCCGTGACTCACACTGTACTGTCTAGTCCATGGCTGCTCACTGTGCTCTCTCTCTCTCTAAACGACTATATTACCATTACAGTATGTACTAATACTCAAATAATACTAATTATAGTTATAATATATGTACGTCGTTTCAGAAAAAAAGAAAAAAAGAAAAAGATGACATGATCACCTAACACCTAGCTCCCATAACTGCCAACACGCACATCATCGACACTGGTATCAAATAAAAAAGGGATTACTAAAACGTATAACTGAACCTGTGCCCGCTGGCTCTCCTATGCAGAAGACAAAAGAGAGGGTGGTTTATGGCTGCCATTAAGGGGATGAGACGTCTGGGGGTATAGGGGCTGGCGGGTGGGGTGGGGGGGGGGATGGGCGGTGCGGACGGCGGTGCTGATGTGACAGCGGCAGGATTGGGGAGATGGGGATCTCTGGCTGGGAGAAACATGACTTCAAAGCAGTCGGGATCAATGACGCTGTTTGCCTATTGATCTCTCTCTCTCTCTCCCTCCCTCCCTCTCTTTTGCTTACTCGCTCTCTCTCTCCAAGGAGAGAGATGCATCAATCGAAGAGCTCTGCTTGAGGGCTACACAGACAGAGAGAGAGAGAGAGAGAGAGAGAGAGAGAGAGAGAGAGAGAGAGAGAGAGAGAGAGAGAGAGAGAGAGAGAGAGAGATTTGTCTATCTACAACTTTTAACTAAATTGAGACTAAACCATTTACATTTATGGCATTAAGCAGATGCTTTTGTCCAAAGCGACTTACAATACAAGAACATTTGTCAGAAGAAAGTGCAACTATATATATATATATATATATATATATATATATATATATATATATATATATATATATATATATATATATTGTTGCAGTAAGGATTTCATGAGAACAAGTTTCAAGCACACCCATTTGCCAAGTGAACCCAATGCTAGTATACAACAGGGACAGCTAGATGCTGTGATAAGTGCTGAGATACTAAGTGCAAAATAAACCACTTTGGGGAATGAATAAGTATACGTAAAGTAGCATGTATACTATTCATGGAGATGTTTCCAGGGGAAATCCCTGCAATTTTCTTTGCAGCCGATTTAATCTTTTTTTAATAATATTTCCAGGAATGTAATTTCATATTTCCATAGTTGGCAAAAAAAAAAATGCGCGAGTACGGGCCCTAAAAAAAACCACACATGATATCGGGGACAAATTGAATACTCGATTACTTAAAAGAAAAGTTACGTGAGCGAATCAAATGTTGAGTTAAAAAATGATAATTCGCGTCTGCGCGCCGCGGGCGTCTCGGCAGGCTCCTGGTGTAAGACGGTCTGATAAAAGCAGAACGGTGCAGCGGGAACCATAACAGTGAACCGGTCCGGGCGACTCCAGGGAGGAGCCCACTCCTTATTCTTCAAAACCACTCGGATACAAAAAGACTGTTTTTTACGTCGGGGGGGTAACCGACAATCTCGGTGACACTTCTTGTTCACTGGGTTCCACATCTTAAGGTAATAGGTAGCCGGTCGCCGCTCCCCGCAGGCCATCAAAGGACAAATACCCCAACATTCTGCAGCGCGCCAGGCATGTTATTATTTTTTATCTTTCGCCTCCTGAGCTCGAAAGTCCTCCATTTAAAGTACGGCCCGTGGGGTAATTGCAGGGCTCTTTTTGTCCGAGACATCTCTCTCTCTCTCTCTCTCTCTCTCTCTCTCTCTCTCTCTCTCTCTCTCTCTCTCTCTCTCTCTCCTCTTTGCCCTGGGTGAACCGTGGGTTTCTGGATTACGTAACTTTTGAAACACTGACCTTGCAAGATAGCATTTGTCAGATTCACAGTATGTCGGAGCACACTCTGTTTTCCGCTGACAATGTTGTTTACTTTTTAAATTTTTTTTCATCATGTTGTATTATTTTTTTTTTTTCAGTAGCTCCAGTTGGCAGCCCATCTGTTCCTCATCAGGCCCCTCAATAAGCATGGCTTCCTCTGTACATCGCCGGAGCTTCCCTGGCCACCACCGCCGCCCAAATGGATGCATATGTTGTGGATTACAATGGAAGTGGCAGCTGTGTCTGCAAAATCCTGCCTTGTGCATGTGTGTGTGTGTGTGCGTGTGTTTGTTTGTGTGGAGAATGGCGATACTGAATAAGTGACTATTGGAGAGTATTTTTTTTTTCTGTTCAACCCAAGGTTGACGATAGCAGCCTCGACAAGACGGGGAAATTGGAGCCGTCTTCCGAAAGTACGAAAAAATAAATAAACACAACGATGCACAAGCGAGTTGGAGAATTCAATTGAGTTTCAGCGGTTAATGACAATCAATCATGCGATCCCTGAACTCGCCCCTGAGAGAGGAAAAAGGAAACAACATCAACCAAAAAAAGAGAAAAAAAATCGTCCTTTTTTTTTTTTTTTTTGTAAAGGCTCATAATCATGGCTCTGTAAAACGGTGCATGGGCGGACCAGACCACAGAAGAATAGTATGTGACTCTCGGCATTGAGCTGAGGCGGACGGGAGTCCTTAATACCCTAATAGCAGTTATCTGGGGGGTGGGGAGGGGGGGGGGGGCAGCCTGGATGGCAGCCTGCGGCCTTCATCCGTCCCCCAATCGATCACACTGGGAACGTGTGTGTGGTGTGTGTGTGTGTTCCTGTGTGTGTGTGTGAGAGTGAGTGTGACTGTCGGGAACCATTGCTGTTTATTTCCACAAGTTATTAGCATTCTCTGGCCCTCCTGCTGAATCTGGATGGAAACACCTCACCATCTCCAGGGGCCTCTGGGATGGAGAGAAGGGCCCTGTGAAAGGCTACTGTAATAGAACACACACACACACACACACACACACACACACACACACACACACACACACACACACACACACACACACACACACACACACACACACACGGCTCTAATGGTGGTGGTGGTGGTTGTGATGATGGTGACCTGTTTTTTTTATTTGTCGAAATGGTTATCCGCGAGATGATTGGGCAATTTTTTTGTATTTTGGGGTACTGTGCAGGAAATTGATGTGAACAAAAATGCATACTTTTCTTTCTTTCCTCTTTATCATAAAAACATAAAACAAAAAAGTAAACATGTGAGTGCAAGTGGAGCAGGAAATGCTGCGATACTGCTTTGGTTTGCCTCTGAATCATTATATTTATAACTTTGTTTGAAGGTGAAGCTTTGACGTGCAGCACAATGGCACCCACTTCAGTCCGCGAGATCCTTTTTCTCTCCAAAGAAAGAAAGAAAGAAAGAAAGAAAATAAACAAACAAATGAACAAATAAATAAATAAATAAATAAATCATTAGTTTAGTTATCAAGTGTACTCATCAAGACAGGTGGAAAACGAATAGATACCAGCATCGCAATGATAGCGCACACCAACGCGGTAGTATAAAAGCTCATATCGCTTGTGACGCACACACACACACACACACACACACACGCACACACGCACCCCGTTCCAAATACAGGGTTCACAAAATGGATCCCTAGAGGCAACGGGACTCACGGTAACACGCGCTTTAACCTGCGCTCTCGCGAGCAGCTGTGGCGAAGTGATATCCGACTTAGCAGACATGGGTAATTACGTAAACACACGCAGCAGAGTATAGGGTACGTGCCCACATTTGACAAATGAACACACACACAAGAGTGTGGAAACTCCCAAAACCCTCCCCTTGAGATGAACCAATGACATCCGGTGGACCTGGGCACCTAAATATAGACACAGACCCAATTACTTAACACGCTATATAAATGAATACGCATTTTATTAACGCCCTCCTCTCCTCACCCCACCACCGGCAAACATTCAGGCCAAATTCAGAAATATAATTTGGTGAGTGAGAATCCGAGTCCAAGTGAATGCGATGCTAAAAATGGGTCCCGTTCCTCGTCGAGATATTTAGTGGTGCTCAAAAGGCCATTTTGTGGACAGCCACATCTCTCTCTCTCTCTTTCCCTCTCCCTCGCTCTACGCCCGCTTCTCTCGCTCGGTCTCCTTTCAAACAGGCTGGTGAAATTAGTCCACAAAAAAAAAAAGGAAAAAATCCGTTTCAGGGCCTAGTGCCTCTCTCTCGTCGGCTGCCATCTTTTTATAGCCTTTCCAGCTGCCAGCCGCTGATAACAAAAGCCATTGGCTGCTGAAGAGCACTCTCCGCCGGCGCAGCCAATAGCTGTCATCGAACGCGATGTCAGGGAATTAGCATAACAAAAGCGTGTTTATCGGCAAGATTTTTTCATCAAATTACAAAATACCCCTTCGTCTCCCGTCTCCTTGTCCTCAACGCCGCCCCTGATTTCATATTAACATTCCCATAGTGGGCTCTCACGCTTTTCATCTCCACAAACGTGTCAGTTTGGACAGCCGTGGGACAGGGAAGCAGGTAACGTCTCGAGAAGACCCGAAAGTCGTATCAAATGTGATTTTGCTTCGACGTGTCTTGAGAACGGATGATCACCCTTTTATTTTTAGACCTGCTTGTGTACACTACTGTGAAATGTGTGTATTCATCTGTCTAGGGTATAAATGGCGATTAAAACAACTTTTTTTCTGAACAGACAGTTTCTATTGAGCACCCCAATGGATGGATACAAATTTAATACATGGACTGTGAATCTTAGGTGCAATCACAGTTTTACATTTGCCAGTAGTTAGTGACCACCACCATGAAGATAAGTTGGCAAGGATTTTCTGCCGTCCACCAGTGTGTGTGTGTGACTGTGTGTGTGTGTGTGTGTGAGGTTTAACACCCTCGCATTCACCAGTTTAAAGCGAATCGGCCTAGACAGTCGCTGGGTGCCAGAGCAAATCTAAGCCATCTGTGGCTAAAGTGAATCGTTTTCACATGGAGCACCACACACACACACACACACACACACACACACGCACACACACTTGCATCACACAGAAAGAAACAAATGCACACACATACGACACAGTCACACAAGGACACACACATACGAACACAGAGATACGGACACACACACACACACACACATTCAGACACACACACACACACACACACACACACACACAGCAAGACACAGACAGACACAAAAACACAATCACTCATTTTTGTCATTGAGTCAATATCCGATATCTTCTCTATTTAACGACACAGTGTCAACACAATGAGCATTTATCATCAGAGCCTGAGGAGAAGCTTGCGCACATCACAGACCAAACACAGCCTGCAACTCTCCTCTTTCTGCCCCTCCCTTTCTCTCTCCCTCTTCCTCACTCGATTTCTCTCACCTCCACCACCACCACCACCACCACCACCTCCTATCCGAGACATTTTTGAACATTTGTGTTTTGTCCCTCGCCAATAAATACCTACCCCCCCCCCCCCTCCTCTCCCTCTGCCCCTCTCTAAAGCTGCTCCAACTGCTTTTATCAGCTGCTATTCGGCACCGATCACACTAAACTTTGATGTGTCCCACACAGACACACACACACACAGTTGAAACGCAAGATTGTCTCACTCCCTCCCTTCCCTCCCTCCCTCCCTCCCTCCCTCCCTCCCTCTCTTCCTGTATGGAACCAGCCATGTATTTAAAAGTGCAGGTGCAATCGGCAGCCCGGCGGTGACTTCAAGGTGATGTGGAAGTCTACCATTACACATGATATCCCTCCTCAAATATACCCTCTCCTCTGTCTATTCACCCCACACACACTTTCTCTGGAAGCTGTGACAAGACGATAGCCGGTCACCACTGGCGTAACTATCGACGGTGCAACCGGTGCATTGCACCGGGGCCCAGACGCCGGGGGGGGGGGCCCATGAAGGAAGGAAAAAAAAAACAATCCGTCCCCCCCCCCGGTCAACAATCGCGCAGCCCCCCCGGTCAACAATCGCGCAGCCCCCCCCCAGGTCAACAATCGCGCACCCCCCCCCCCCCCCCCCCGGTCAACAATCGCGCAGCACCGCCCCCCCCCCCCCCCCGGTAAAAAATAAAAAATTACTTGCACCGGGGCCTATCATGACGTTGTTACGCCAGTGCCGGTCACCCACATATTCGTATTCATGGTCTATATATTTGGGGGGGGGGAGTATATTTGAGGAGTTTGACCTCAAGGCAACTGTATTATTCCACCTCCATGTTAATGAATTTAAACCTTAAAGCATTAGTGGGGTTTGTTTTATGTAGAGGAGGGATTTTTGGTTGCGAAGGGGATGGTGGCGTGCTTTTCTGGCTCATAGGGGAAGCACAGGTCTGGACTTAAGAGGCTTACGTATACTGAGCTGTCGTGTCAGCGTCGGGCCATCGATACACGAACACACACACACACGTGCACACACACACACGTGTGCACACACAGGTGCTTACACATGCACTGTCACACTACTGTTGAGATTCTCAACACACAGTGCGTGTTGTTGTCACACACACACGGCTTATTCCTATCAAATCCGGGCAATTAGGTTTTCCCCCTGAGAAGATCTATGAAAGGCGTACACCAGTGATTAAATCTTTCAATTGTTTTCAATGAAGTTAGCCACTGTGCGGCGGCTGATTGAATTGAAGGGCACGGGAACGTTTGATTGGAAAACTCTGCAAGCAAGAGAGCGTCCAATTTTGTATTTTTTTAAAAAAAATTGACGTTTGCCGTTTACGACGTGTTTTTTTTTTCTTGTGTAAAGAGAACAAATTCAGCGTATTTGAACCGCCGCGCGTGCATGTGTGTGTGTGTGTGTGTGTGTGTACGTCTCCTTGTGCCGTTGTTGTGGGTTGTTTTTGAGTTCAGATGTCGGTGCGTCTTCACGGTTTAATGGAGGACACACGGCCCCTCGGCGCCGTACTCACACTCCCAGAGGACCCGAGTTCACCGCCTCGCAGCCGTCTAGCTGCGTGTCGCTCGGCTATATCGCATGTGATTGTGTGTCTGTGCGTGTGCGTATGTGTGTGTGTGTGTGTGTGAGAGAGAGAAAAGGGTGTGTTTTCTACACTAAACTCGATTACTGAAAGGGGATGGTTGAGGAGCGATTAAAAACTTTCTCTTGGGGGATGATTTGAGAGCGAGAGAGAAAGAGAGAGAGAGAGAGAGAGAGAGAGAGAGAGAGAGTGTAGTAGACACACAAAGACAAAAGCTAAGGCGTAAAAAGAAGGCGCTGAAATTGTCCATTTATGTGCACCGTTCCACCCTTATGTGCATTACGGCCTCAAAAGGGCTTCACTGGTCACATTGGTGCGGTACGGTTTCACGACACCCTGAGCCCTCAGAAGAAAAACGAAAGCAGAAAACAACAACAAATTACAAATACTTCCATAAAAGGCCGATATCGACCTCCTCCTCCGGGTTTACCAGATATGCATTAGGTGAACTAACCGTCCGATCCTTGAAGCAGATTAAAATATGCAAATCGATCTCTGTGAAGGTTAATTGTTTTGCTAAACACGGTGGTATTTGACAGCACCTGCAAAAGGAGGAGGAGGAATCAATCTGTAAAAGGTCAGGGACTATAATGAAACAATACCCCCCCCCCCATACTCACTGTAAAATGCCACCAAATGCTCCTACAATTAAAAAAGAATGGACAAACCGGAAAAAACACAAAACAATTATTTCCAAAACTAACGACAGCCAGTGTTCGGTATGTCAGGGATTAACGGTCCAAAGCAACACGATGCAAAATGCATGAATACGACTCCGGCTGTTCGCTTGAATATTTACTCTTATATGGGACGATGCAAACATCGCTGTATTATTTATTGATGACTGATCCATCTTACGAACGACTGACGTGTGTTAAATATTAACTGAAATTCGCAGCGTTTGTTATGTCTTGATCACCACAAAACACACACACACACACACACACAGGGCCATGTTGTTAAGTCAATTTGATAATCATGGGAGTGGAAGAGAGCAACGGTGCGTGAGGACTTGTGTGCACAGCTGGCCTACGCTGTCCTACAAAGCATTCCCTACCCCATATGGGTATTACAGTAAGCAGCAGCCAGATGAGATGGTGATGCTGTCACTATGTGTATATATATACACACACACAGACGACACGACAGACTATATGCGCTGTATCACACACCGATTGGTTCAGGTAAAATGCATTCTGGGTTTGAATCAGGTCTCACGTTGCGTTGCTCGCCGCAAGACACGCGGAGAAGACTTTCTATTCCTCTGACGTCCGAAGCTTTGCTGTGCTTGATCAGATACTGTATTATGTAACCCCCTAGTGACGGCCAGGGCCTCTGAACAACATCTCAAATAAACAGTGACTGCTGTGGGCTTCCTTGTATGCATCATCATACAACACTAGGGTACACTTCAAACAGACAGCTGCGTTCACACCAAACGCAAAGCGCATTTCGCTTGCGTAATTTGTGTTAGCGTAATAACTCGCGGCTTTCGCAACGCAGATTTTCTGCCTGTCTTTCGCCTTGCTCAGTGCGAATTCATTTCTACTCGCGTCTTTGCATTGACTTTGTGTGTAAATGCACTTCGCGTTTGGTGTGAACACGGCATAATACCACTAACTAAGTACCAAATAATGGCTTAGTAATACTGTGTGAGGAATGGTGCGGCGCATCCACTGTACAAAAACTATACTGGCACACTATGCAGTATAACATGTACTTCCCCAGAGATCTAAACTTCAACCCAATAAAGTATTAATGCAACAATGGTTGAGACTTACCAAACACAATACAGTATCAACCAGTTATGATATAGTATAGCTTATACAAAATAAGCTTTAATAGTGAACCAAACAATAGAAACAAAACAATAAATGAAATACTGCGAAGCACACTAGCGAATGAAAATCACACAATTACAAAATGATTGTCAAACATAAAACATAAACAGAAATAAACCTTAATACTTTAGTCCATATACCAACCAAGCGCTTGGTTAACTACATACATTGGGAACCATTCATTTGTGCACATGAAGGAAAATCCGATGTCCATGAGGAGACGCAAAGAGTTGGATGAGTCTCATCGCGAATTATGAAATGTCCCCAAACAAGGAAAAAGGTGCTGACGAAAAAACTCCAAAACAACTGAAATAATCCACAGAGTGAGTAGAAAACATGGAGCTGGAGCGGCGAAGGTAGCTTGTAATCCAAATCCGTTTCTAAACCGCACAATGCAAAAAGCAGCTTACACACTAATACTTTGCTGATCTATACTTCAAACACACCTGGTGAATATTATATATATATATATATATATATATATATATATATATATACCGTATATAGGCTATCTATCCATCATTAACTTCCTGTGGAAAAAACGATAATATCACAGCAGCAACTTCAATGTCATTCTTTCTACTTTTCTACTTAAAATACAAAGGGCCTATTTTTCAAGGCCGTACAATTATTTCAGAGTGTGACGTGGATGTGTGGGTGACTAAAATGGTAGTGGTCGTATTGAGTTTTCTCAGTATGTGTTCTATAAATGTCATATTTCTGTGTATCTGTCTGCTTTAATGACATATCACATGTATGGATATGAAAGCATTTCTCTGTATCTACCCCCCCACCCCCCACCCCATGTGTGTGTATATGTGTGTGTGTGTGTGTGTGTGTGTGTGTGTGTGTGTGTGTGTGTGTGTGTGTGTGTGTGTGTGTGTGTGTGTGTGTGTGTGTGTGTGTGTGTGTGTGTGCGCGTGTGTATTGTGGAAATGTTCTCCTCTCCACTTGACCCAAAGACTGCTCCTGCAACAAGACGTGTCCGGGAGCAATCGGTAACCTTTGACCTCCTCTGTCTGGCCATGCCGGGATGTGAATGGCAACTGCACATGTACCGGCAAAGTGCCGAAGAGGGGACAAAGAACGCACGGCGAAGACGAGCGTGAGCATCGCGGCTGCAGACCTCAGCTTTTCTCCTCTCCTTTATGAATGGGCTTCATTAAAACTTGCATAACCGTAACATATTCTTAGCGCTACCTTTAAACGTGGTTACATTTTGCAGTAATGAATATGAAGTAACTATTTACACGCAGTTACCAAAGATTTCCTATGGTAACTATATTTAGAGACGTCAGACGTGAAGTATTTAAAATAGAAAGTCTAGTCTACAGGTAAGCTTAAAGTCAATTCGAACACATCCATATGACAAATAATGGATGGAATTGGCCCAGTATTGTTCGATTGTTCGATCGAAAAAACATATGAATTCTTTCAAAGTAGATAGAGGTTAGGCATCTTACTCAAGGATGCCCACGGTTAGGCCGGTGACACTGGGTGCGTGTAAGAGGCTGGGAGAGGTCAGGTGGCCCACTGAGCATAAGAGATGCAAGGCC
The DNA here is from genome assembly GCA_030340625.1 of Merluccius polli. NCBI lineage: Eukaryota > Metazoa > Chordata > Actinopteri > Gadiformes > Merlucciidae > Merluccius > Merluccius polli. The sequence continues at coordinate 28,906 of JAOPHQ010000412.1, forward strand.
ACGCACATGCAGTGAGTTGCCCGCAAGTCAACCTTTTTAAATTCCCAAGACATCATTCATCTGCGTTTCCGTGTGCATGTGCGTGCATGTTTGTGTGCATGTGCATGTGTGTGCATGTGCGTGCATGTGTGTGCGTGTGCATTCTTGACCTGACGAACATCCATCACGATGGACGGAAACGTCGTCTGATTAATAATAAAGTGTAAATGATACCCGGGTGTGCGGGCTCCACCTTCAAAAATCACGTCCTGCCCTGATCCCCGCACCCGCCGTCCGTGTGCGTACGGCTAATCTCCCACTACGCGTTGTAAATAAGTCAGTCTACATCAACACTCATTTTCTCCCGGCCCTTTTTTCTGCTCACGCTGATTGACGGTGTGACACGCCGTTCCTGTGACAGCCGAGCGACGACGACGGCACGCCAACCGCACGGCTGGCTTCAGACCCGGGTTAATGAAAAACAATTACCTCCGCTTTCTAAGGAATTATCTTAAAGTGCGTTCGCATATTAATCGTGATTTATGTTCAGACGTTTAGACAGCCAGGCAACAACAATTAGAGCGACGATCGTAAAAAAACCCCGAGAAGAAAGGAGAGAAAGCGCGGCCTTCCCCGGGCTATTATCCTAGCGGACCTGCGCTAGCACGTCCAAACCTGCGGGACTGTGGCAGCTGTCACTGAACAAAAAAAAGAAAAAAGAAAGGCTATCCTACTTGACAGTAGCATTACTTATAAATGGCATTGGCCTCAATGCCCTGGCTTCACCTCAGCTGTCCATTACCCCCACCAACGCCCCCCCCCCCCCCCCCCCCCCCGTTTCACTTTTAGCACAGGAAACTGTATCGCGACGAAATCTTCAGTTACCCTGGCTTTGTTTTTGTTTCTGTATTTTTACCTCTCCGGTGATCCTTAAAATAGAAACGTTGCTAGCTTTGCGCACGCAGGGGGTTAGGATATCACCCGCTCGCCCCTATCCTGCAGGAATCATGCTGAACCCTTTACCACGGGCCTTATTCACCTGTAGCGGACATCTTGGATCCGTCTCGGTTCCAAGCGCTAGCCGGGCGGGGGGGGAACTGAATGCGCGAGATGGCCGCCAGGTAAATAAGGCCCATTACCTTGAAGTTAGCGTTTTTTTTGTTTTTTTTGCATCTTCCCCCGGTTGCTGCTTATCGAAAGGAGAGGCTCAGTTCAGGCGGTCCATTAGAAGCTGTGCCGACGTAGAGAGCGGTTCGCTTCACTGGCGCTTTCAGTCGAGGTTAATGCTGTGCATGAATGCATAATTAAATGCACCGGGTTGCCCGATTCCCAATGTAAAAATTGCTAAATGTTAATGAGATAAAAATCGAATAAATAGGCATTCAAATAAATCAAATAAATAGGTATGCTAGGGTGCATCCCAGGTGCAGCCTGTTACGGCGTATGGTTGCTGAAGATCCTAAATATAGAAAACCTTTTCTTCATTGCCAGGGCTGTGCAAGTCAATAAGCGCAAGAATTATGTGTGAGCTTCATAGTTTTAATGGACTCCGAATGGACTTCATTAGCGGTGCATGATCGGAAATCCGGACAAAGATAGCAGCGCTCCGATCAATGCTATTGAAGAGCCAGAGAAGCCATAACCGGTATGTATTATATGTAAGTGTGTGTGTGTGTGTGTGTGTGTGTGTGTGTGTGTGTGTGTGTGTGTGTGTGTGTGTGTGTGTGTGTGTGGTGAAAGAGGGAGGAGCGAAACTGGTCGTGTTGTTGAAAAATGATTCACGTGTTAAAAAATGATCCCACACTCACCGCCCCCCCGCAACCGCCTCATGGACCCCCTCGCGGCAAAACACATCCACTTACCTGCGAGAAAGGGGAGAGAGACAAGAAAATCAATGCCACACACTCAATTATATCACAACTTAGCCAACAAGGAGCTGCTTCCCCAAGTCCACTTGCACCCCCACCACCCCATCGCAAATTTTTCATTTTTTTTTTTCTTATACGATGGATACATACAATTTTAGTGTCACAAAAGCTTTACAGTACATACCACAAAATTAGAGCTTCACAATAGACAAATAGAGCTTCACACACACAGATAGCTCACAATACACAACTAGAGCTCACAATACACAACTAGAGCTCACAATACACAACTAGAGCTCACAATACACAACTAGAGCTCACAATACACAACTAGAGCTTCACAATACACAACTAGAGCTCACAATACACAACTAGAGCTCACAATACACAACGAGAGCTTCACGATACACAAAAAGTTAAGTGATGATTTGGCGAAGATAGAAAATCAGACAACAATGGAACAAAGCAGTGTTACTTTTAGCCAGCGTTTCAGTCGAAATGAATCAACCTCGACATTGTCTGGTAATGTGAAAAAGGTAAGGTCTAGGTGTGTGTGTGTGTGTGTGTGTGTGTGTGTGTGTGTGTGTCTGCGTTCATTTCCTAATATGGATTTCCTAGGATGGAGACATGATATTAATGTTCGTGGTCTGTATGAGGGATGTGGTCTGGGGCCCCCTTGCACAGCAGTGTATGGTGGGGGGGGGGGACAGCAACAAAAGATGAGGAAGAACAAAGCCCCCCTAGCAGACAGCGGTGGCTGGATGCGGTGGATCCATCATTTCACCCCCTCGCGTCGTATCTGTCTGACCCCCTTGAAATGGAAAGCTAATGAAGCCTGAGAGGCCCTGGCCAGGTCCGGCTCGCCACGACGTGACACATGTACGCATACAAACATACGTGTACGTATACGCGCAACCCAAAGATCACTCAAATGCATTGGTGAAAGTAAAGACAACAACAATAATGGGAATGGCTAGAATTCTTCTTTACTCACACACACTCACAGTCACTCACTCACACACACACACTCACAGTCACTCACTCACACACACACACTCACAGTCACTCTCTCACACACACAAAAAGGTCCCTATGAAATTGGGAAATGGAGAATTGTTGGCGACTTGACTACAGGGTAACTAGTGAATACCACTGCACTTGTTCTATTAAAATCAACACCACATGCTGGTTGTTGGTGCAATGTCCCCTTCGTGAATAACTCTTCCTTCTCTTTCACCCACACAATATAACCACTAAGAGAGTTCACCACAGTTACACACAGGCTTTATCGCGATCGGCACAGATTAAGAAATGCGCCCTTATTGTGTTTCGCTTTTCTTTTCTTTTTCCCCTCAAGAAATCTGTATTTATGTATCTCTGGGGACAGCGAGGGAAATCACCGTTATAGGAAAAAGCAAACTACTGTCACTGTTGATATATGACTAAAGGAAACCTAATGGTTGACAAGTGGGGGAAAAAAAAACAGTACTTCAAAGATAACTTTCTGCCTTCCGGTTCAATTTTTTCATAATGTTATTTTTATCTTTACTACCGCCCCACCGAAGCGGAGCCACTAAGCACTAACACGGTGTCAGAGGTAAATAAAAGTGGCTCTCTGAATTAGCCAGGCAGCCCCCCATAGCAAATGTGACATTCACAGCAATTAGAGCGCTGATAAAAAAACATGCTAGTCTCTGTGCAGCGGGGCCCCTGTTGTTTATCAGAGAGAGAGAGAGAGAGAGAGAGAGAGAGAGAGAGAGAGAGAGAGAGAGAGAGAGAGAGAGAGAAACATGTGTTTTGATACTCAGGCTTTGAAATGCAAATGAACATAGTGGAATATGCCGTGTATATTGTATATGAACTAGTAGAGACTGTGCAAACACTGATAAATGGCCTACTGTAGCCAGGTTACTTGATATATTCGGGTTCATCTGTGTTTGTGTGTATGTGTGTGCGCGTGCATATGTGCTCGACTATTTGTGTTTTCGACTATGTGTGTGTGTGTGTGTGTCAGTTTGTGCGCGCGCGTGTGGGTGCGTGTCAGTCAGTCTCAGTCAATGCCCAGCAGGTCCCGAGTGTTAAGCGTCTGAAACCCAGCGTGAGCTCCTTCGCTAGGCCTCCCCGAGTGACTTTATCTCTGCATAGATGATCAATAATTAACCATGGGATACACACACACACACACACACACACACACACACACATACATACACAGACACGCGCCACTAATGAGGACGATAACACGCTGTGAGTAAGATAGCGCTTGCCGGACCACCTCTCACTCAGCGTCACTCATCTCCAACCTCCAGCCACCGTAGGCAGGATGTTCACACTGTCTCACTTCCACCGTTCCTACCGGTTACAGCGGCTGCCACTCTCCCATCGCATATATTCTTGGACTGCCTTTTGTTTTCGAAGCTGGTGGTGGTAGTTGTTTAGCGAGTGGTGGCCCCTTGTATTGAGCGCATCTTCAACATGTTGATGTCGTAGTGAAGCCAATGGGGGGTTATAATCATGTTGCAGATAAAACAGGAAAATCATGATTAGTTATAATCATGTGACCAATCAAAGCAGGGCAGAGTGGAGGCGTGAGACAAAAGCGCTCATATTAAAGTGCTGCTGTGTGAGGAATTCAACAGCTTCTGCAGAAGAACGCACAACAAAAGCGGTAATTAAACCCACAGACAAAGTATGAGTCAGCCCTGACACCAGGAGAGACTAAACTGCACTCAGGCAAAGTATGAGAGACTAAACTGCACTCAGACAAAGTATGAGTCAGGTGATTTTAGCCCCGAGACCAGGAGAGACTAAACTGCACTCAGGCAAAGTATGAGTCAATGGGACATCAGCCCTGAGACCAGGAGAGACCAAACTGCCCTCAGACAAAGGACGAGTTACACGACTTCAGCCCTGAGACTATAATGCCCAACAGGAAAAAGTATGACTTGGGTTATAGCATAACTTTCCAAAATGGACATTTAACTCTATTTAAGTCTCTGTCTCTTCCTCCTACACTACGCTCTTCGCCTGCCTGCCTGCCTTGCTGGGCCCCGTCTGTAAGCGGTCCGGGGTACGATATCCCATCCACACACCTCCAGATGCTGAGCGACACATGCGGTGAGGGCCACTTCAGAGACCATCCATCAGGAGCAGTGGAGGAGGAGGAGGAGGAGGAGGAGGAGGAGGAGGAGGAGGAGGAGGAGGAGGAGGAGGAGGAGGGGGACACGCACACTTGTCAACCCGAAACGCCACCCTCCCTTTCCACTCCATTCTCTCCTCTCCTCTCCTCCCCTCCCTCCCTCCTCCTCCATCACGTCTCTCGCGGTGTCTAGCCGACGGAGTTTAATAGGACCTATTAATCAGCGGAGCATGTCTCGCAAGAGGCCAGACGGTAATTTATCCCCGGAGTAGAGTCCCTGATCCCTCAGGACGTCTGTGTCTCGGGGGCCAATGAGTGTGTGTGTGTGTGTGTGAGGGGGGGGGGGGGGGGGGGGGGGAGGGCCGACCTGCACGTATCAACATGTGCACAGGCGGCCGTTGAGACATCAGGTCCCTTGCACACTACAATTGTCCAAAAAAAAAACAGTACACGTTTGAAAAGGAATAGGAGGAAGTGACTACTTATTAGTTGCTACCCCTAATCAAAAATGATGGCACGATATAGGCAGATATGATATAGTGTATGATATATTGGAGATTATATAATGTAAGGTGTACAGACACCTTAAGGCTTGGACAAGGCCTGGTGATGAATGTGTTGTCAATGGCTACTTTAATGATGTCAGGCAGAAGGCAGGTACTGATAAGCGCATCAGTCTGGTCTTTGTGTGTATGTGTGTGTGTGTGTGTGTCTGTGTGTGAGTGTGTGTTGTTCGTTTTCCTATAGCATCCCTCTGAGGACCCATTAGAGGACAGGACAAAGAGCGATGGCTCCCTCAACGTGGCTCAGGCACTAACGAGCAAAGTTTTGAAGTGTGTGTGTGTTGTGTGTGTGTGTGTGTTTGCGTCAAAGATAAACACTCACTCTCTCACACACACACAAATGTTAAAATGCCTTTGACATTTTAACATTTGACATTATGTTGATGTTGAAGTAGGTTAGGGTTAGGGTTAGGCAATTCTTTCTCAGATCTGTGCACATCATACCAACAATTAAAACTAATAATAATACATTACCTGTGGGAACACATTCAGTACACAAACACACTGAAAAGACACAACACACAAGCATACATACACACTGCCTCTGCTGAAAAGCATGAACTCGCAAAAGAAAACACACACTAACGCACACACACACATGCGCACGCACGCACGCACGCACGCCAGAGTTCATCTTGAGTGAAACCCATCCCTGCTCTGACTGGTAGACCTTGCTTAACTGGTAGACACCTCAGGCTTCTCGTTCTTCTACTTCTTCTCCTAGCGACCATCTGCTGCCCCTCTACACCACCTCCTCACTGTCAGGCTGACTGGGGGCCACTTGGCAAACACTCAGCAGTACAGCAAGACTCCCCAACACACGGGACTGGCAGCGGAGCAATGCGAGAGACGGGAGACTGCCAAGTTTGCCAACCACCACGCTCATGTCTCTCTAACATTCAGCGGCGCCGTGGCAAAGAGAAAGAGATCCCTCTCCTTTTTTTGTTGTGCTGAAAAACACAATCGGATCCTTAGGCATTTGATGTTCACAGGTAAGATGGAAAAAAAAAAAAAAACTTGTTTTGTGCACATTTTACGACAATATTGGATATATCTCGGGGGCCTTGTCTTGTCTGTGTGACTGAGCATCTGTTTTACCTTTATCCCCCCCAAACAATAGATTTATATTATACATTACAACGGGCACCCGAGCGGCAGCTAGCGACAACAAAGAAAACCATTAGAGGGAAAAAAGGGGCCGCTTTTTCTATTTTCATGTTTTCCACCGTGATGTACATTCGCTCCCTGTTGTCATCAGTCTTCATGCAGCATACTGTGTTGAATCAAGCCACTACTGAGGCAAGGAAAAGAAGAAAGAAAAAAAAAACACATTTGAGAGGCCCTCACTTCCAAACAAAATAGTATTATTTTATGGTTGAGTTGTATGTCCAATCCCCAACAAACCAGGCGGGTGTCCATATTGTACTGACACAACAATAGGAGAAAAAAAAAACATTGTCAATGCATGTGAATTCCCAAAGGAGGGCCTCCTAAAGACAGCCGGTTAGCCTATCAATAATTAAAACAGATGTAATTCCCATTAGCTAAGGGATTGAACGCATAAATGGTTAATGCATTTTCTTGTGCCGCCCCCCCCCCCCCCTTCTCTTATTTCCCCTCATCCCCCCTCCCCTCCACTCCCCGTCTTTTCTCTCCTCCTCTCATCTTTCATTCTTCTTCATCTCTCTTTCTCTCCTCTTCATCCTTCTTTTGGTGGTTTTCCACCTTTCCTCCTCTCCCTGTCGCTCCCTTCTTTCTTTAAGCACTTTAACCGCAGCCCAAACTACCTATCCTTTAGGGAACAGAGTGTGTGTGTGTGTGTGTGTGTGTGTGTGTGTGTGTGCCTTTGTGAGTTGCTCACACCATTCAACTAATAATAATGTTCCTAGTGTTGTATTAGGCTAAAGAAAGGAACGGGATCAATTGATTCACCTGTATCAATATATATATAACATATAGTAAAAACAGTGACTATAGCATGTGTCTGCTCTCCCTTTATATAAATCCTGTCACACTTTTGCACGACCCAATCAAAACACAGTACCGCCGTTCTTACATTACATTGTGAAAGATGTACTCTAAATGCCAATGCGTTGTCTTGCCAGAAAATGGAAAGGGTTTAACTTGGGAGGCAAGGATCATTTCTCTATTAATATGAACATATGATTTTTCTCTGAACGTTCTACCCAAGGAATTTCAATAGACCGCATTAGTAGATGACATGGTCTGGAGTAAAATAACCGACAGATGTGATAATTAAAAAGCAGTGAAAACCGCGGTGAGAAAGAATTGAATCCCTCCGTATCTGCCTGATGGACAGCATAAAAGGGAGAGAGAGAGAGAGAGAGAGAGAGAGAGAGAGAGAGAGAGAGAGAGAGAGAGAGGAGACTGAAATTGAAACAGCCCTCTTCCGATGTCGCTCCATCAGTCACTGGGAGTACCTCATTAATCCAACCCCCCCCCACCCCCCCAGCCCTCTCTGTTGGAGCGGATGCCTGTGAAACTAGCAGCAGCAGCACCATCACCATCACCATCACCAGCGGTGCCAGTCACACAAGAACACCATCCATCCATCTCCTGGATGAAGAGAGGCTGCACACTGGCCAACGTACCCCAGACGGGCCTTCGGGGCATGGGCAAAGAGAAGGACGGGGAGAGGGCTACCGCTGGTGCTGCTGCTGCTGAATTCAGCCATTGGAGGAATTGCATTGACAGCCGTTGCAAATTTCATCCGAGGCAGAGGCTTTGTCTTAAAAGGCAAAATAGTAAGAGACTCGACTAATTATGTCCACAACTGCAGAGCTTTGCCTTGCACGCACACGCACATGCACACACACACACGCACGCACACACACACACACACGCACACATGCACACGCACACACACACACCTACTCATTGTCTTCGGTATCACCAAGCCAAAACAGCAGTTGGGGAGGCTGGTTGCACTGGGCTTCATTGCACAGCCAGCTGTGCCTGTAAGTGACATTGTGGTGTGCGAGCGCATTTAATTTGCGCGGGGGGCGTACGCGGCCGACAGCAGGAGCACGCCAATGCATGTCGGTGGACTTTATTAATCAGCCGAGCGACGCGGGGGTTCGTGGCATTTGCTCCCGAGACAGGAGCTATCCTTGAATCTTAATCTCCAATCCCGTTGTTTACCGGTTTGCGCACACCACGCACACACACACCCACACACACACACACAAATACACACATGCTACTCTAAAAAAGTAATGCTGGGATAATCTCAGCTCCCGGGGTGCAACGGATGTACGGCTATCAAAATGAGAGAGCAGGGGGTAAAACAACGCTAAGCAGTGGGAAGGGCAGGTTGACAAAAAGCAGACAGGTAGAGGCCGAGGCGAGGGGGAACTAGCTACTGAAAGCTTATTAAAGTAATAATCTTGAAGATTTTCATGTAAAAATGTCTGTTAAGGCATTATCTATCACCGAATGAGGTAAAACCATGGTGGTTGAGCCTATTGCCCACTGATGAAAGCCCTTGCGTTCATCAGTGGCGACTTTCCCGGCAACAAAAAAAATCACAAGCGGTGCTCAGGTAGTGATGCGCTTTCCATCAACCAGCAGCGGTATTTCCACCAGAGACGGTAGAAAGATCTACTGTGTGTGAAGCGGCGTACTGTTATATATATTTTACATTTGACCATTTCGGAAGACATTCCCATTGTACTGGTGTTGTTATGGAGGCGTGGCAAAGGGGCCGAATGCCAAATGACTGACGTCACAACAGCGACACTGTTTGGATCTGTTTGGAAACCATGGAAGTCCAAAAACACACATGCAATTACCACTTATCGCCATTGGTGTCACCAAAGAGAATAACGGACATCTTCGAGTCGCTTTAAAGGCTTCGCTTGTCGCTTTAGAGGCTTTGCGGAAAACGGTGCAGTTTCGTGTTTTTAAAATAACATGGACTCCGCCTCAGCGCTATCCACAAAATCAAACAAAACAAGCATAGGATTAGTGGAAATGCATCCCCCCCTGTCCTTCTCCACTTGCTAAAAAGAGGAACTTCAATCCAAATAAAACAGGGCTGGGATAATCCACCGAGAGGCTGATGAATTGTGCTTCGGATCACTCTGTGGATGGAGGATGCGGGCCAGCTTCGCCCACACGCGTGCTATTCTCGCCGGGAGACCTTTGTGACTATCTGGCAGCGATCAATCTCAGCAAGCAGCGAGTGGGTGTATAAAACCACAACACGTTGTGCACACACACACTCTGTCTCTCTCTCTCTCTCTCCGTTTGTCCAGAAGTTGCATTTATACCCTTGATGGTAGAATGAAACAGCAAAAAAAAAAAAATGCGGTGGGTGATATGAACACCTGACACAACACCGCAAAATAGAGAATCTGAATAATCACCAGAATCACACGTGAGACAGAGCAGAAGGGCAATATTCCCTTTTTACTCCAACTAATCAAAAATACACTTATTTTAGTATTATTAGTTGATGTCCGCAAATCTGATTAGCATTGTAACCCAAGAGATATCCATGGGCCTTTCTCTACATGATTCCTTCAAAAACCCTGCAAAACCCTTATTCCAGTCTCTTGGGCCAAACCAGGCTTCACCGCTATAAGTTGAGCTGGCAAACACTGAGCAGAGCAACACGGTCTCACATCAATCACCTGGCGAAGCAGTGCAGGCCACATCAATCGGTGGGTCAGCCTCACCTCGAGTGCCCTTCACACACACACACACACACACACACACACACACACACACACACACACACACACACACACACACACACACACACACCGCTCTGAGCAGACACACACTGACGTCCGTCGCTCTGAGCAGCCGGTCCCTTTCTCCCTGGCCCTCACTCCATCCATCGATATACTCTCGTTTTCTTTCTTCACCCCCCCGCAAGGTACTAGCGGCTAGCGCTAGCGCTCCACTGTGAGTGCGATTACAACCGTGAGTGCACACGAGTTAGTTACACATCAAAAAATGGGTTGCACTTTTTTTTAGATGCAATCTCTTGTGTTTCACCTCGGGAATTAACTTATCATCCTTGCCCTTAATATTGTGGCCGCATGCGGCTCGATTGCAGTGCTGCGTTCCGAGACAGCGATAGGATTATATATTTTCGCTATGCTCAGATGTTCCATTTCAATTGAATGAGAAGCCATAACCAGACAGACGAGATACAATGACTTGAGACTGTATTGGCTATACTAGAAATACGCTGATCTCCGTCTCTCTCGCTCTCTCTCTCTCTCTCCTGAGGGCAGTGAGTGTGGAGGCGGCGAGATCAGAGATCAGAAGGACTTCAATGAGAGGTGAGGTCTGGGGATTAGAGGTTCAATGGACCAATGTTAGACTCAGTAGAAGAGGTGGGGGGGCGTGCGACCGAGAGTCCAATGGGCCGAGACTTGGGTACCCTGGCTATCCGAGATCTGCTGTGTATCGCTAAATCAGCATTCCCCTCTCATTAGGCACAGTAGTAGGGTCTTCCTACTCATGCATGCACACGCACACACACGCACACACACATGCACACACACACACTTTGTGCAGTGAGCTGGGTTGTAGGTTGGATAGGTTTGAGGTGAGGTTATCAAAGGAATGAGAGGGGGAGTGGCAGTGAACTGGGACTGATCTGCTGTCAGAGAGAGAGAGCGAGAGAGAGAGAGAGCTTGACACTTCACCCTCATCCTCCACTACCGTCTAGCTGACAGGTGCGGCTGACAGCGGACGGAGAGATCCCTTTTTATCTAGCATGTTTTACACCAGCTGTAAGCAAGGTGGCCAGGTTTAGACAAGAGGTCACCCGAATTACATTTCTGTTTCGTTTTTAGATTTATATAGGGAACAACAATAGTAATTGAAATCACTACTTTTGGACCAAAATAACAAAAATGATTGTCATTGTATAAAAGATGGGTCATGAATGAACCAAGGTCATATCCCTTGCTAGCCTGGCAAGCCAGACCCACATCAGAAAGATGTAAGGTCTGGCGCAGCTCCATTGGCAGTGGGGGCGGGATAAACGGTTGTCTTTCAAGTTCTCTCTGCACGCAATAGGATAGCGCTACAACCAATCAGAGCAACGAAGAAGGTGACGTAGTCAGAGCGACGGCTCTGACTACGTAATTAAACTCCGAATACATATTTCTTTTCGAGGAAAGACTATAGTGCCGTTCTTTGTTCTTTTCTCAAATAAAATGTTAACTTCAAGTCTTGAAGAGTCGCGGCCAAAGCCGAATGGAAAGACAGCCGTTCGCCAGCAGCAGCAGCCATTGTTTACCTCTAACACGGAACCGTCGCAACTCTGTCGTCATGGTAGCCCGGCTTCCGACTCCGCCCCTCACGCTGTGATTGGTCTGACATACTTTGTGTTTCCAGCGCCAAAAAGCCGACGGAGCCGTGCTAGACCTACACTAGCTGCCAAATAAATTTGCTGCCGCTAGGGGGTGTCTAGAGTTCTAGGCTAATCCCTTGCAGTATTGCTTACAAACATTATCCCAAGACAAGGGCCACTTGGGTCAAAGGTTAAAACCCTTCTAAAATATCAGTTCAGTATTGACGGCTGGAAGCGCTGTTTCTACTACGGCTAAGCACAATCTGTCTAAAAAAAAATAATACTTCCACCTGCTTGGTCAATGCAATTGTTACCCACACTATGCTCATTATAACATGCATCCATAATTCATCAGTCCGTGTGTATTCAGATTCAAATTGGCGATTTGATCTGCGTGACGTGATTGCTTGTGGTGTTTCACAGCGAGGGAAAACATTTTTTTTTCTCTCTCTGTCTGCAATCTGTCGTTCTATGGACTTCAACTATTACTTCAACTGTTCCTATGGTTCATCTCGGGGTGAAATAGCACTGACATTTCAAGGGGTGCCATGGCGTCCGCCCAGCAGAGTGCACTGTGGAGATGAGAGAAGAGCATCTACTTTTTTAATGCATTTTTTTTTACTGTTTTTACAGTGGTTCAGAACCACTGTATGAAGGTATGAAGTTTATGAAGGTATATTTGACTAGTTAAACACCTAAACCTGTTTGAATACAGCTGGGTCCGAGTTTTGTCATGTGCCGACTGGCTATGTAAGCATGTGCCCCCAGCATTATTATATAAAACCGATTATTACTTAGGCTTTTATTACAACTAATTAATGGTATCAGCTATGAAAGCACTTGGTTACGATTATCATATAGCAGGCTAACAGGCTATCGGTTAGTTTAAAGTGCTCCCAGTGACAACAAATCTTGACAGCTCTGTCAGTCTTGCCGTTTCTCAAAGTGGTCCAATGTACTAGTGAGTGGGGATTACCACTCGAGAAACATCATCTCAGTGGAGAGGAAAAAAGCAGAAGCTGCTACTTGCTAAAAGTGTGGCTGTATATGGCTAAAGTATAACACTTCATAAGAGTAATTCATCACTGACAACCTCGCTGATTAAAGTTAACGGCACTCTTAAAGGCAAAGTAATGTGACCAAATTATGACGGTGTACTAAATTACTACTGAAAGTTTTAGAGTAATGCAAAACAAACGAAGGATACTTTGATTGATTTATTTTATGTATATTAATTTCCCCTTTATTTTGACAGGGAGGATTTATTTTATAATTAGTTTTTTTGAACCGTGATAGTGTTAATCGGTCAAAAATGATATTGTCGGTTAACGGTTAATTGTTAACATCCCTACACTGCATGCATCACTTATTATCCTCATCATCATTTCAAATAAACCTATGAAAATGTGTTGAGTAGAATTGACGGCTGCAATGCAAATTTGGTTAAAAAACCCCAAGAGAAGCCAGAGCTTCTATCGTACAGCAGTCGGTTGTCCGGGAGGCGTCCTTGCGGGACGCTTCCTGCCAGGTAAAGGGCTGCATTGTCTGGCTGTAGTCTGCTCCTCTCGGAGGAAATCCACTCCTGGCTATACTCAATAACCCCCGGTCCCTCTTTAAGCCCGGCTGCTCGAGCTGTCAGACGAGGTAGAGTCCGCGTAAAGGATGGCTTGTGCAGTGTGTGCGTATGTGTGGCTGTCGACGAGTGAGTAACAGTGTCAGAATGGGGCATCCTGAGGCCAGGCCGGGTTTGCAGAGCTCCAATAAGACAGAGGAGCACCCGATTTCACCCGACTCGACCCAAGCCCAGTCCTGTGACCAAAGCCATTAGCCTGCTATCGGCTTACATAGCCGACAATGCCAAGCACGTATCGGATAGTGTGGTGGTCACTATCGGTAAGGATGGAATCACAAGGACGTCAGCGGTGTGTGTCTTTCCTTGTGTGTGTGTGTGTGTGTGTGTATGTCAGTGACATAGTGTGAAGGACATCATTAAAGTGTGATCCTCCAGAGTTTCATGCATAACTCTCTCTCTGTTGGGGCCGGGGGGAGGGAGGGAGGGAGGGAAGGGGAAGGGGAAAAGAGAGAAAGAGAGAGAGAATCTCATTTCCCTCCCACTCACACCACATCACAGCCAGCGATCAATTACAGCTTTGCATTCGAATGGCAGAATTAAAAGGTGGCAGGCTGCAGGAGCTCGCACTGTCCACCTCCGCATCTTTTACTTCCACACCCCGCCCCCCCCCCCCCCCCCCCGATCACCTCTACATCTTTCACCTCCTCCTCCTCCTCCGCCTCCTTCATTCCCCCTCACCCCCTGCCCGCTGACAGTTGCATCCCTCTGACGACGAATGATTCTTTTTTTTGTTGGCGCGACCAGTTAATTTGAGCTCCCCCTCGCTCCCCCGTGACCATCTCTTTAAAAGCTCTTGTCAGAGTGAGGGCTTTTTTTTTTCCTCAGAGGCAGCGATAAGCCACAAGCATATCACATTGGGCCGCCGCTCTCGTCCGAAGGGACGGCGAAGGAATAAACAGGGATTAATGGTTCTCACACCACGGATCATGCAAAGTCACACCAGGAGTCAGATGAAGACATGTGCATGCACAAACACACACACACACACACAAGAACACACACACACACACACACACATTCAGAACTGTGAGAATTTATGTTAACCTAATTGCTGTTAAAAACTACCAGCCTGACTGTCATTTTCTCCAAACACAACCCTTCAATAGGCACCAACATCTTGGTGCTTATTAATGAGGCCCCTGTTAACACCAAAATCATGCAGCCTCTGTGGCTCATGGTTTTAACAGCTAAAATCTACAAATAAAACAAAAACTAAATAAGCCTAAAGTGGGCAGCATAATCACATTTTTTTGCAGCTGGCCAAGACTGATGAAGGTTTGGACAAACTTGTTTTATACTCAATGAGTTTTTGGTTTGATCACTGAATGTTCGATTAGTGGGAGTGAGGCAATGTGAACATGTGTGTGATTAGTCAGAAAAGCAAGGTGGGCGTGATTTATTTAAATGTAATACTTTTAGAACTACACATATTTTGTATGCTTCAGTAAAAATCTGACCGTGATTTAGCTATTTAAAAACCCCACTCCATCAAAATAACTTGTACATTTACCATCCCTGCCTCTAGCAGAAGAACAAATTCAATGTAGTCATGGCCAATGACATCGCCGAAGAAAATGAAACGTGTTACCGGGCAACCCTTACTGAATGACTGATTTTAATTGTGTGTCGTTCTCTAATCTATCACCCCCTGTACTGTGGGTATACCCCGCCTCTCTGCCTCTGAGGCGTGTGTGTGTGTGTGTGTGTGTGTGTGTGTGTGGGGTCCAGCGGATCAGCAGTATTGTCTCTGTGGAACAGGGGTAGGGGCTTATAGATGAGTATGTGCCCCTCAGGTCAGCATTAAACATTAACTCCTGTCCAGGGATAGCCTGGCATCGCCAGACCAATTCACAAATGCGAAGTCTGGAACCTCTCAGTTCAGTTTCGATTTTCAAGGGGGGGGCAGACCAAAATGACTCTGGACGCAATTGGATAGACCTACAACCAATCAGAGCAACACAACATGTGACGTAAACTAAACATTTACCAAAACCGTTTGGAAGTACAGCAAACACATCTTTCTTATCAACAAAAGCTTTAAGTGCAGTTGTTTATTCTTCTCTTAGAGAAAATATACCGTCCAGTTTTGTTTAATACTGTTGCGATAGTAGATGTAACCATTCCACATCAGTGGCAGCCATCTTGGTTGTTTAAGAAAATGCCTCAACGGCGCTCCTCTGTACATCATATCAAAACCGCCCCATATTAGATCAAATGGTTGTGATTGGTCGGCTGGAAATTTGTCTGAATGGGAGGGGGGCCAGACGTATTTGCCAGAGCAATGAAAACATGAGTTTGCAGATTAATCTGGGTCCCAGGCTAGTCCAGGGATCTGCCTTTCTGAACGGATTTGGTTAAATATATCAAATACAGTAAGTTATCAGGATTGTATTTTTGACAATATACCATCCCCGCTTTATTAGACTTCCAAAAGAAACTGCGAATTTGTGGACAGGTTCTGACTTGGTTTACACGATGGATGGGCGATTGTTGTTTTTGACTAATCTCGAGAAAAACGAGTTCCCGTGGCTAAATACGTTGCACTCCCCCTACTTATCTGACTCGGCAAACCCAGCTTCAGGAACCTTAAACTAGGGGTTTGTGCTACGAGTGACGGGGCAATAACGACACAGCCCCCCCCCTGAGCGGTGAACACATTCATTAGCTCAATTTAATTAGATACTATAGCCTACTCAAGCCCAGAGAAAAGGCCCCTGCAGAAGTGTGTGCAACCACATGCATTTTACATGAAACAGGAAGCTAAGATCCATTATTGCGCTCGCCTTGTTGATCGACAACCGTATCAATCAGTGGCTCTGCTTGTAAGCAGGATTACGTCTCACCGCAGAGACCGGAGAGACGTATGCTGTATGTCACCCTGTCACTCACTAGCCAATATGTCACTGTCACTATAGGCAGAATAGGCAGCACTGCGTCGCACATACACTGTACCGTTACCTTAGTTCTACAGTACGGTACTACAGAGCGAGCATCCGTCTTGTTAAATGAGACCTCTGGACCATTAGTGAAAAGATTCCTCACAGCCTATACACATCATTGCCTAAGGTGGGCACTGACATTTGGCAGCCCGCACAATTCATCTTACTCCAGCGAAAGGTCATGAATCGTAGCGGGTCCTATTAATGAGTCATGTGTGGGACGGAGCAAAGTTCACACCGACAGCAGAAAGGTCAGCCGACAGGCCATGTTACCCTCCAGGCTGCCGGTTGCTAGTCACTCATCGATAGGCAGACACACACAATGACAACACTATTGATGGGCGTTTTAGCACATTCACGTGTGTGGGCAGTCAAAATCAATAAATCAATGATACATCAAAAATATTCACACCTTTCCACTTGTTATCCCCCGTGTTATAGTCTCTCCTCTTTGCATGGAGCATAGAGTGGCACTACAGACAAGAGGTTACACGGTTTTGTTTTTCATGGGCAAGAGATGACAAGTAAATGCCCTGACATGCGGGCGAGGCCAGCATGACACACACAGCATGACGCTTTCAACCTTCTGGCACCGCTGGCTCTTATGTGAACTTGTTTGAATTTGTTGACATATGCGTGCATGGCCATCAAACCCTGACGAATTTAAAGCCACTTGTCATAATAAACACTTTTTGACGGCCATCATTTTTGCCTAGGCCCCCTCCGAGCCGAAGCGCTGACCGTGACACTCGGTGAGCCGGGCTGTGTACACATCGCTACGGTTACCATCGCCAACTGGTACAGCACCACCGTGGCCATCGACTCTGATATCGTCTTCTCCTCGCATGCTATCTGGCCACCGGTGAGCGTGTTACCCGGAGTGGCTCTTTGTGATAAGAGGGCTGGTGCTGGGAGGTCTCCATGGCGATAAGCAGCGCCGGCCTTCCTGCCAGATCCCAGCTCACCCTGGGCCGAAAAATAATGATCACCATCACAGACATTTGTGAAGGAAGAACAACTACAGTTAAAAGGTACGTTTGGAGTGGCAGTGGAAGACGGGAATCAGATTACTTTCATTTCAGGAAACAATCATGGTATTGTAGTCATGCTATTGGCGGTTTACAGCGTTCGCCTTCCAATCCTCGGGGTTGCCGGTTCGAACCCCGGGCTGAGTAACAGCGCGTTGTCGAGCAAACCGAGCATCGCCTGACACCGAAGTCAAGCAGTGTCTGTTTGAAGCCCCTTTGAGACGTAGCCTCCTGTACCCGAGCTACAGTCAAAACCCAGTCATGCAGAACGGCACTGAGAGAGGAGGAGGAGGATGATGACAAGGAGGAGAAGGGGGGGGGGGGGGGGGGGGGGGTTGAAGTGATATTCTACAGTATCTCAGAGGGAGAGGGTGGAAATCGTAGCGTTTTAGAGAGAGAGAGAGATGCATTCATGACCTCACCAATTTCATAAACAGCACACATTAATTCACAGAAAAAAAATAAAAAAATAAAAAAAGTCAAATCCTATGACGGCTATTATTCTATTGCGTCGCAAAAAAAAAGAAAGCCTGCAAACCTTGATCTACATGCTCATTAAATGGCCTCATTACAGTGCATTAATCAAACCCATGTGATTAAAACAAATCCAACAGGAACCAGAGACTATTTCTTTATTTATTTTACTAAACTACAATCTATTCCCCGGCAGTGGTGGCAGCAGCTGTCGGTTGGTAAACCTACGCGGAAACAGTGATTGCTTGAATCCGATTGGTCGAGGAAAATTGGCTCTTTGCGATTTAACAGCAGGCCATCCGTCAGAGGCGGTTTCTCTGCGACTGTGAGTGTGTCTGTGCAAATGCATGCAGTGAATTTGTACATATGTGTACTAGCTTGATGTCATCGTAGCCCTTAACACAGTGGTTATTTACTTTTTACTTTCACTGTATAGCAATTTATCAGACGTGTTTATCCAAATCAACTTACATTTTACGAACTGCGTCAAATTCCAATTAGCTAACAACCTGTTGTTAGCTAATTGGAATTGGATTCATATCAAGCCTTTGTTCTACATTATGTCCAACCTTACTAACTCTGCTATACTAGCTGAAGGAGCCAAGCTACACACCCAGGGTAAGCTGTTATTATTAGTTTTTTTGCTTTTCTGCATTCCTACCTGCTAAACAACCTGAACCGTTCATACAAAAATGTTGTTAAGGGAGAAGTATTTTGCATTTTATATTTGTATGAAAGATCACAGATTATGTCACCCTAAACAATAGTACAGGATAAGGGTTGGCAGCCTTAAAACCAATATGGGAAAAAAGATGCTTTTGTTTGGGTAATTCTGCTGATATTCACTCTCGTCTCGACTGCACTGCTCTACTGTATAGAACGATCCCTTGTGGTTAGCCCCTAATGAAGCGCCACATGGCCTGAAATGGCGGTTCATTCACATTACGTCCTGAAAGAAGACATCAGCTCCCCCTCCATCAGCACCCACCTTCTCCCCCACCCACCCGAGCCTGTGCTTCTGCATCTGTTGCAGCCGGGGAGGCAGACGTTTCAACGGGGGGAGTGAGACAGAGGCAGCCGGGAGATAGACCCCCTTAACCAGCCCATCCCTCCTCCTCCCTCCCTCCCTCCCTTCCTCCCCTCCAGCCACAACTCCCACACCCCTCCCTCTCTATCTCTTTCTATCTCTCCAACCAAAGGGGCAGCAGCAGTAATGCTAGCCCCCCCACCTCCATTCACACCACGGTTTCTCTGCTGTCAGCCTCATCAGCCCATGACTCCAGACATGTATAAGAAGATTACGAGAGAGAGAGACAGACAGAGACAGAGAGGGAGGTTTGTCCGTATCTCCTGCTGATACTGGACGCACACACAGGGGCCCCTCGGACTGCAGAGCATGCTCTTTGTCTTTTAACAGCTCAGAAGAGAACAGAAAGAAAACTGTGCGGTTACTCTGTGAGACTTGTGCTCGCTCCAGGAGAAACAGGTGGCCCAGAACGCAACGGGGCTGATCAGCCAATCTGACCACGTTCAGTCCAGCGAATTCACTGTAAGGCCCGCAGGCCGGCGTTATAAGGCGCCCCCTCAGGAAACCCAAACCGCAATACTGAGTCCTTTGTTCCTGCCGCTATCAGGCTATTGAACGCCGACAGTCGTCTTTTAAACTCTGGTTATTTCTATGAACTATACCAACATTTTATTTGGTTTACTGCTGCTCGTTTCCTTGTATTGACCTATGTGTGATCTGCTGCCTCTGACATATGACTACCTTGCCTGTGAGTTTTTGAGTCGGGTGCTTGGACTGGGTAAGCTGCAAATGAATTGCCCTACTTAGGATCAATACAGTTGTCTGAATCTGAAACTGAATTAACTCAAACCGTGAAACCAAACCGGCGTGTTGTAGCGACGGTCCTTTCCAAGCGACGCCTCTTAATTATTTGTTACGCGCTCGCATCTCGGTTTTTTTGGATTTGTTTTGTGTTCACCTCTCAGGGTGTCTTTGTCACTGGACTCTGGCCCGTGGGGGGGGGGGGGGTATATCTTACTGCTGTTCCAGAGAGTAATGATGAATGTATGATGAGGCCATTCATCTTGGTCAGGTGTTTATGGGGGTGTCGGAGATGTGCGCTCCCCCTCTCCCATCACGTATCCCTGAGGCCAGGTGGTGACCAGACAGCACAGGGTCAGCCGGGAAAGGTCAGAGAGCGCCCAGGGAGCCCCGGCAGTGATGGAGTGACGGTACCACACACACACACACACACACACACACACACTCTGTCTCACACACAAGCACACACACACACACACACACGCATACACAAGTATCCACACACAAACACACACACAAATACATACACTCACACACGTGCATACACATAGATGCACACTTGCATACACAAACACACACGTAAATATGCTTATGCAGATATATTTGCTTGCAAAATCTACGCTACACATAACATTGATCGATGTTACTTTGAAAAACAATTTTTTGTAAATGTGAATTTTCACATTTCTTTTTTGAACAAAGATGGTAGTAAGTTGTTTTTTTTAAATAAAAATCCTCGAAACATGTGTTAATACACCTTTTAACCATAGACGTATGAATTTCAGTACAAATGGTCGTCAATGCAGAGCAGGAAGGCATTTGTCACACATGTTATACATTGATCACACTTCAGGATTAAATAGGGGAGAGAAAATGAGGAGGCTGCCTTGTACCGGGCTTATTCTGTGGGATAGCGCTGCTATTTGGCTGACATAATACCCCGATGGTGTGAGCTACCCTAACCATGCTGAAGGAGACACATATACACAGACACACACCTGCCTTTTCTTACTGATAAGCGTGGCAGATTTAGCACTCCTTGGTTCTCACATGATTAGCGGGGGAGGATAGGGGTGGGGGGGGAGGGCTAAATCGTGAGACTGATCCTCAACCAGCAACCCGGTTCTACCTACTTTCCACAGGGTTCATAATTATCTTTTTTTGGCTTATAAGTTAGCTTAGCACTGAGCTCTGCAGCTCCTCTGGCAGGTCGGTAATCTTAAATTGAACTCAGAGTCAACTCCAACACAGCCACGGGGAATCAGCACCGCTAAAGGGGGAAGGCAAACCCCAGTGTGCCAGAATAGCACTCTTAGCCAATCACAGGCCTGGATTTCAATGTGATGCCTTCTGGGAAGAGAGAGGAGAACGTTGCCAATAAGCAATCGAGTCTCTCTCTCTCTCCCTCTCTCTCTCCCTCTCCCTCCCTCTCTCTCTCCCTCTCTCTCTCATCAGCGTTTGCCCTGAGAAAGTAACTGACAACGTATGTTACAACAGCAACAACATATGGCAACATATGGCGTTATTGATGTATTTTTTAACGAAACATTGATATATGTAGCTAACTTACAGTGATAGTGATTCTACAATTCAATAACAACTCAGTTACATCGTAATTATAGCTGTACGCGTGCATGCACGCACGCACACACGCACACACACACACACACACACACACACAAGACTTGGACTACTACTAGGAAAGGAACAGTGTTGAATGTTTTTTTTTTTTTTTAAATCCTTCACCTTGAATTTGAAGGAGAACAAAATGCGCAAGAGAGAGAGAGACAGTGAGACAATCAAAAGACGAAAACAATGACGAGAATCTGGCGAGCTACACGTTAACAGGATCATTTTACATCTTACACCTGAACACACATCCTCCTATCAGAGGCCGCGCAGTAGACTTGTAGCTAATCGTCGCTAAACCTTAACCGCCCGGTGATAGGAATTACAGCTCCACGGCCCCTGGCACAACCACCTGCTTCCATGCGCTCAGCATGCTAACGAGACAGACATGCGACGACCGGCATACCCAATCCACCACCTCTCCCCCCATTAGGTATTCTCCTCCTGCACGGCCTGCAGACCATCTTTTTCCAAATCGATGGAGAAAGAAACTGCGGGTTGGCCAACAGAACGACCCGCATGAAGACCCTTCCTTCCCTCCGTCGCCTATACCTCAGGCGCTTTGTCTCGCTCTCGTCTTATATTGCTCGGTATAGCGTCTACACCTTATCCATTAGTCTACCTTTTTTTCGGGACTATGTTCGTTTCTTTCTGGACTTCACTCTTCTCTTTCAGTTTGGAACTGAGCCAAGGGCTTTTCCGTGCAGATTATCTTTATCTTCAAGGCACTCAATCAGATTAGACTCAGCCTCACGACCTTTGACCCACCCACTTGACTGTAATGGATCAACCGTGGAGCTGGTGGTGCAACCCTAGCTAGTTACCCACCACACCACAAACAAAAACACCACAGTAATGGC
>JAOPHQ010000413.1:0-15000 GCA_030340625.1 Merluccius polli
ACCAAAATTAAAAACAGCTAACTCTTAAGCAAAATGCAAAATCCTCCTGACAAATAATCACATCATCACACATTTTTATTAAAAGCTAACCTAGAAAACGGCATAGATAATACATCAGAAACAATGTCCTCCTCACTAGCGGTTACGTTACTCACGGCGGCTGCCATCGTGAAGTAAACCAAATCACGTCCCATAAGCTAGCAAGCTAGTTCATAAGCTAGCTAGCTAGTTTATTATAGAAATTATAGCGGGACCACCAATCACAGAGCTGCATAGCATTTTCTTCCCAACAACTGCAGAGTCAGCAAAATGCTGATAGGCTGATAAAGGGGCTTCTTTCATTTAACCCTTCACATTCCAACACCAATTAAATAGACAGGTTTGAAGGGTTTATTTCCTCAGAAACAGAAACATGTTTGTTTAGATGTTGATTGTCAAATTCTGAATTCATCAAATAAAATGAGAAAATCTAGAATATCTTAAGGCCCTAGAGGGCCCTGACGGTTCCCCTCTGGTTTATACAGTCTATGAAATACACCCCATAATATTGTTACCATAGAAAACACTATTCCAAATACACCCATAATACTGTTACCATAGAAACAATGCTCTAAACATACCATAATACTTTTACCATAGAAACACTGTTCCAAATACATACCATAATAATGCTACCATAGAAACACTTTTCTAAACATACCATGATACCGTCACCATAGAAACGATGTTCTAATTACAAACCATAATACTGTTACCATAGAAACACTGTAATAAAACATACCATAATACCGTTACCATAGAAACACTGGTCTAAACATACCAGGATATCGTTACCATAGAAACACTAGTCTAATTACATAACATAATATTGCTACCATAGATACACTGTTCTAAAACATACCATAATACTGTTACCATAGAAACACTGTTCCAAATACAGCCATAGTACTGTTACCATAGCAACACTGTTGCACCTGTCCATCCTAGTTAGCAGCAGACGGTCCTGAACCCTGACCCTGTGTGTGTAGGCTGGACTCATAGAAGAAAACAACTCAACCAAATGTGATCTTTCATGTGGGTGGTTCCCAGTTCTAAATACATCTTACATCAACCTCTCCTCTCTCTCTTCTCCTATTCTCCCGTCACCTACTTTCCTCTCTTCTTCCTTCCTCTCCTCTGCTATTCTCCCGTCACCTCCTTTCCTTCTCCTCTCCTCTCCTCTCCTCCCATCTCCTCTCCTCTCCCCCTCCCCTCCAGGTTCTAGCAGCTGTTGCCATGACGACGTAGCATGCAGGGCTCCCATGTTTCTAAATATAACAAAGACACAAACGGAGGGAAAGACTGACGGACGGATGGAGAGTGACAGATGGATGAGGAGGAGGGAAGGGAAGGATGAGAAGAATGAGGCGAACTAGAGTCCATCATGGTGGATTTACATCAGGCCAGGGATTCACGCTGTAGTGATGTGTGTGTGTGTGTGTGCACGTGCATGCGCACGTGTGTGCAAATGTGTGTGTGCATGCATGTGGGTGGGTGTGTGCATTAACATGCATGCCAGCTATTGAAGTGATGAAATTATCCAAATGGAGCAATATCATTTCACCTGTGGAACCTGTTGTCTCTCTCTGTCCATCTCTGTTTCTAGAGTCTGCTAGTGTGTGTGTGGTTCTGATACTACGGGAGGCAGGATAGTACATTTTGCGTTTGATCTGTTCTCTGTTACAGTGTGGTTCAATCTGTGGTCCGCGTACCACTGGTGGTACGTATTCAGTACTGCGGGTGTTATGGAGGGTACTGCAGGTGGTATGAAGGGTACTGCAGGTGGTACCTGAGGGTACTGTAGGTGGTACCTGAGTGCACTGCAGGTGGTACGGAGGGTACTGCAGGTAGTACATGAGAGTACTGCAGGTAGTACATGAGAGTACTGCAGGTAGTACATGAGAGTACTGCAGGTAGTACATGAGAGTACTGCAGGTAGTACCTGAGAGTACTGCAGGTGGTACATGAGGGTACTGCAGGTAGTACCTGAGAGTACTGCAGGTGGTACATGAGGGTACTGCAGGTGGTACGGAGGGTACTGTAGGTGGTACCTGAGAGTACTGCAGGTGGTACCTGAGAGTACTGCAGGTGGTACGGAGGGTACTGTAGGTGGTACAGAGGGTACTGCAGGTAGTACTTGAGGGTACTGCAGGTGGTACCTGAGAGTACTGCAGGTGGTACCTGAGAGTACTGCAGGTAGTACCTGAGGGTACTGCAGGTGGTACCTGAGAGTACTGCAGGTGGTACCTGAGAGTACTGCAGGTGGTACCTGAGAGTGCTGCAGGTGGTAACGGAGGGTACTGCAGGTGGTACCTGAGAGTACTGCAGGTAGTACCTGAGAGTACTGCAGGTGGTACCTGAGAGTACTGCAGGTGGTACCTGAGAGTACTGCAGGTGGTACGGAGGGTACTGTAGGTGGTACAGAGGGTACTGCAGGTAGTACCTGAGGGTACTGCAGGTGGTACGTGGGATTTTATTCTTGAAATAGAAACATTTACAATTCTAGAAAAAAAAATATAGATAATTGAAAATAAATATATTATAAATATCGTTCAGTAAATATAGTATTATGGCTTGTTATTTCAAAAATAGTTTTGTGCATTCCATCATGTTTGAAATGTTTTCCATTGATGTTTTGTGTTCATTTGTGTTTGCTAAATAAACACACTGGGAGCAGAAGCAGCGTTGCTGACTTTTTCTTTCCACTGTCCCGCTGGCCATGGCCTTCTTCAGTAATAATTGCGTATAAAGGGGGCGCTGGCACTTTCGGCTCAGCCACTGCATGTGTACTTATCTTTTTTTTTACCATTTGCATATGAGGTGGTCCACGAAAGGTCTTCATGACAATTCAATGGTACACCTAAAGTCCCAGGTTAGGACATTTAAAGATGCTCATATGATAGGCAGGGAACCCCATCGACATCAAAAAACAGCTGCAAAAACCTAACATGTATGTTTAGGTTGATGATGATGACGATGATGATGATGATGATGATGATGATGATGATGATGAGAGTTGTCATGGTTTCAGGACAGATGGAGAATGGTAGGAATGGTCACCATAGTTACCACTATTGTATGGTGGACGGAGGGCTGTTACCAAGGCAACTACTGTGGTACTGTACATATGGAGGGCTATTACCATGGTAACCATGAGTTACCACAGTAACCATGAGTTACCATGATACCCGTCCTGTATCAGAGTGATTGGTGCTGATGTGGGACAGGTCATGAATTAGAACAGATCAATAATAAGTCCATGAAGGAGATGATCTACCGCCAGGAGACATATTGATCCAGTCACATTTCATCTGAAACAAGGCCCAGAGTGTGTGTGTGTGTGTGTGTGTGCGCGCATGCTGAAGTGAGTCAGAGAAGAGAAATGGAGGGAGAGGGGTTGTTGATTAAGGATACCATTTACATCTACATATAAATACACACACTAGTTACACACCCAATATACACACCTAATACACACCTGATACACACCTAATACACACAGAATACAAATCTAATACACACCCAATACACACCTAATACACACCCAATACACACAATACACACCCAATACACACAATACACACCCAATACACACAATACACACCCAATACACCCAATACACACCTAGTCTTTCAGCCCACAGTGAGTTCCACTGCTAGCTTACAGAGCTGTGCTAACATGGCTGTTAGCATGTCTTGGTTCCTGCTGCTCAACAGAAGACTGGGGAAGAATGCTGTTGAGTGTGTGGAGCCAACCCCCTTATTCACATCTGTTGAACTACAAAGCAACTAACTCCCAGAAGCCACCACAAGTTCCTGAGCTTCTACATCTCCTGGTTACAGTCTTCTATTCTTCAACATCTCCTGGTTGAGTCCTGAAGACCCACATTGACCTCCACAATCACAACCTAACGTGTCATTGCGTTGTCGGAAAATCACGCGTGATCGTTTAGAGTTCAGGTTTATTTGCATGTGGACACACACCTCTAGACTAGCATGACCTGCCTGGGAGAAGCCTCATGGTTTGGTGCCGGCAGGGTTAGGGACCACACGAGAGCTTGGCAAACTAGCAAGTAGAATGCATCCTACATAGAGTCTAGGATTGATGAAAATCAATTTAGCTTTTGGAATTTGCCCATTTTTTGATTCCTTTATTGGACAATTCTATCTTAATAATTTGGCCCCATGACTAACCCCGATATTCAACAGCCATAGACGTAGGAGAACGTTGAAGGTTCCATCTCAAAGGCTGTGCAGCTCTGTCTGGTCGGCCCCTGTGGTAAGGGGTCAGGGGCCGGAGTGTCTTGTGTCGTGCCATAGACCCTGGGACCTGGTAGCATTAGTAAGTAGTAAAGTGGTAAAGTGGGACTTACGGTTTGTGGTGGTGGAGGGTGTGGGCGTGGTGGTGGTGGTGCGGGTGGCTGTTGGAGGTGGAGGAGGTGGCGGTGTGCAGACGCTCCAGTCTCTCCTTCTCCTTCTCCACAAAGTTGGTGTTGGTTCCTGTGCTGGTGGAGTTGGCCCGAGTCACGCGGCTGGTGCATCGCTGTTCCCTGGGGGGCATGGGGGGAGGAGGCGGTGGAGGGGCGGGTCCCGGGATGGGTGTAGGGGTGGGGTCATGGCGAGGGGCATGGCTAAGAGTGGAGGAAGGGGCGTGGCTAGTGGTGGAGCCATGGGAAGGGGGGGGCCCAGGTGCAGGGGCAGGAATGGGAGGGGAAACTTGGGTGAGGACGGAGACGGAGGTGGGTGCCGGGGTCGGGCCTGGGTTGGGCCTGGGTTGGGTCGGGGTTGGGCCGGGGTTGGGGGGTGAGGAAGTTGTGTTGTTGGTGCTGTTGTGAGAGAGGTGGTGCTGGTGGTGGTGGTGGTGGTGCGTGGAGTGGGTGTTATGGGCAGAGTGGGGAGTGTGTGTGGAGTGCGTGTTATGGGTGCTGTGGTTGGGGTGGGAGGTTTGAGTGGGGTGGGTGTTGTGAGAGATGTGGGTGGGATGTGCAGAGTGTGTGGGGTGTGTGGAGTGTGTGGGGTGGGCGTTGTGGGTGGGGTGGGAGGTTTGGGTGGGGTGGGTGGAGTGGGAGGTCTGGGTGTGGTGGGTGTGGTGCAAGGAGACGGAGGAGGTGACCTGGGGAGGAGGAGGTGGCGGATGTTGGTTGTGGTGATGGTGGCTCCTGCTCACCACTGAAGAAGAAACTGAGGGGGGGCTGAGTTAAGGGCGGAGGAGGAGGTGGGGGAGGAGGAAGAGGAGGCTCTGGGGGAGGAGGTGCGGGAGGAGGTGCGGGAGGAGGAGGAGGAGCCACGGGCTGGCGGTCCAGACGCAGGCTCTTGTTCTCCTGGCTGAGCCGGTCCAGCTGGACCTCCAGCTCGTCGATGCGGCGCCGCTGGGTCTCGAGGAGCTTCTGCTGGCTCTCGATGATGTTGTTGAGCTCCAGCAGGTACTCCACAGCCCGGTTGGGGCTCTCTGGGCTCCCGGCGGTACCATGGTTACCATCCATCGCTGGACAGACAGCTAGCACACACGCTAGCGGCGCCTCACAAGGCTTTACTGAGCCTCAGAATATAAAACTCTAATGTTAAGAGCCTCCAAGATGTTAGCCTTCACAGTGGATGAGAGGCAGCTAGCGCAGCGCCAGCTAGCACCAAGGATCAATGCTGAATTCAGATGAATGCTAGCTTGACAGGACTAGTGAATTAGCCGGAGGGCTAATGGCTAAGGTGTAGAATAGCACAGAGGCAAACTGGCTTATTATTTGAAGTGGTGAAGCGCTGTCTATAAATGTTCTGATAAAGTATATAGAGATAGTGGACTCTATGACCTGACCTAACATCAGCTCTATGATCTTACCAAGATGAAAAACTATTTCCTAACGATGCATACGTATAGTATTACACAAGACTCTATAAAGCAAGACCTAACCATATATAACCAACTATGCTTGACGAAAATGACTTAATATACTCACTATATAGGAACCAATACTAATACATACAAATGGCAAAGTACTAACGTTAAATAACCAAAAACGTATCTATTAGTGTTAACCAAAAAAGAAAGATCTATTAACAACTACTGGCTACAAACTAGACTAAACCTAAAGCCTACTCTCTAAGAAACTACACATCTATATCTTAATACTATAGGCTCTACACCTTAAAAAAAACACACCTCCCTTCACTCTCCCCCCCCACCAGAAGGGAGTGGGGGGGAGAGGAGAGGTTGTCTTTCTGTGTTCTGATTGGACGATCAAGATTGTTCCATGTTTCGTAGGTTCCGAACAGAGAGCTCCGTCTGGGCCCCGCCCATACCAGAAGTCACACCTCCCTGTTGGAGTGCATATGCATGATGGGTAATAAAATGAAAATAAATTGATATATGGGGAGGAAAATTGCCTTTGAAGCTCAGCACAAAGTCTGTCAGTCTGTCTGTCTCAGTGCTCTTCAGAGAAGCTCCAGAGAGAGGAGAAGAGCTGTGGTATCAGACCAGGAGAGTAGAGCCGTCTGTGGGTGAAGAACGTGAGGAACGTACCCTCCATGGCCCTTCTTCTGCTAGAGAACCAGAGCTGACCAGGGTTCCGGTATGGAGACCAGAAGATGAACCTCACCCAGTGGAACTAGTCCGAGGAGAACCAAGATGGAAGTCTACATCCAGGCAGTCGGTCAGGTGACAGAAAGTAGATGAATACTATCCCAGGTCTGGTCCAATGTTCTTCAACCGGAGCTAGAGTAGCAGTCCCTGGATCTGCAGGACGGGGGTCAGAGGTCAGGTCCAAGTACTAGGATCTTCATCCCGGGGTCGGTGACGCTGTCTGGAAACATCCAATGAAAGAATAGATGAGCAGAGGAGAAAAGTAGTGAGACCAAAGGAACGAAGAGAAGAGAAGAACAGGTTTAGCTGTAAAACACAAGAGGAGCACTGTGCTATTCACATCTGTGAATTATCCTGAGTGCTAGCCTGGAAGTTAGCTTGAGAGTTAGCCTGACAGCTAGCTTGAGCCCTAGCCTGAAGGTTTTAGAATGAGCCTGAGAGGAAGTCTGGGTTGAGTGGCTTGTTATTAATGTCAATGGTCTCTGTCTCTCTGTCTCTCTCTCTCTCTCTCTCTCACTCTCTCTCTCTCACTCTCTCTCGTCAATTTTAATTTATTTATTGGCATGACAAAAGCATTTTCGTATTGCATGTTAATGAAATGTCTCCTTTTCCACTCTCCCTCTCTGTCTCCCTCCCTCTCTGTTCATTACGGTGGACCACCTCATGCATTATGTCAGGTCACATGACACAAAGCCAGCTGAGCACAAGGGCAGAAAACCGATAACATACCTCTACTGTAATCACTATGTACATGTGTGTGAGAGAGAGAGAGAGAGAGAGAGAGAGAGAGAGAGAGAGAGAGAGGTTCTTCCATTGACCTCTCTCCTCCGACTCACACCCATCCATCTTCTCCTCCTCCCTCTATTCTATTGGTGTCTCAGTGATACTTCCGTTCTTACACATCCAGGTGTACACTGTGTACACTATGTACTGACTTGTTAGTACACATCCAGGTAGTACACTGTGTACACTATGTACTGACTTGTTAGTACACATCCAGGTAGTACACTGTGTACACTATGTACTGACTTGTTAGTACACATCCAGGTAGTACACTGTGTACACTATGTACTGACTTGTTAGTACACATCCAGGTAGTACACTGTGTACACTATGTACTGACTTGTTAGTACACATCCAGGTAGTACACTGTGTACACTATGCACTGACTTGTTAGTACACATCCGGGTAGTACACTGTGTACACTATGTACTGACTTGTTAGTACACATCCAGGTAGTACACTGTGTACACTATGTACTGACTTGTTAGTACACATCCAGGTAGTAAACTGTGTACACTATGTACTGACTTGTTAGTACACATCCAGGTAGTACACTGTGTACACTATGTACTGACTTGTTAGTACACATCCAGGTAGTACACTGTGTACACTATGTACTGACTTGTTAGTACACATCCAGGTAGTACACTGTGTACACTATGCACTGACTTGCGTAGAGCGTGAATTTTACAGGGTAGTGCTGTCTCAAGTCGAACACGGCCGTTGTGCACGATGGGGCAAAAATGAATTCGACGGCCATTTTCACAAATGGCGGTGGTCCCGCCCCTTCCGACCATTAGCCTTAGCGACCACTGAGGTTGAGAAGTGTCCAGTGTGCCACACTCAGCTTTCTGACCGTTATGAGTTCACTGTCCTGGTACTCGTAGTGCATGTTGCCATACTGGTCAGTGTCAACACACATAAGCACTCAAAATAGCAAGTGTCAGTTTGAATGTACGAGAATTGAGACACAGCATATGTCTTTATTATCGTTAGGGTGCCCCAATGCTAACGTGTTGGGGTACAGTTAGATTTGGGGTACAGTTAGCTTTGGTGTGCAGTTAGCTTTTGGGTAATTTTGGATCCAGCAGTCCTACTATGCTTAAGCAGAACGTTTGGTGGGAGACGGCAGGGAGTCTGGGCCGGAAACCAACAACCGAGGAGGGGGGGAGGCCTTGTTTTCTGTTTCTTCATGGAGATATTCTCCCGAAGAGTATTTCTAGTTACTACATGGTGTTGAAACCTTTACAGACACGTTGGTGTCTGGACACCATGTTGGCGCTGGCCGAGTTGGTGCTCGCTGCTCTAGCCCATTACGCACTTACAGATCCCCGCCTCCAGCAACATGATTGGTCAAAACAAATATGAAACTAAATAAACTGAAACACCCTGTCAAGATTTGGCCTCGTCTGCCTTTAGACATTAGACATTAATATTATAAATATATTAATCTGTTAATATAGATTCATATTATATATAAATCTAGAGTCTGATTTTGGGTTGTTAGCTTTGGGGTACAGTTAGCTTTAGGGTGCAGTTAGCTTTGGGGTACAGTTAGCTTTAGGGTGCAGTTAGCTTTGGGGTACAGTTAGCTTTAGGGTGCAGTTAGCTTTGGGGTACAGTTAGCTTTAGGGTGCAGTTAGCTTTGGGATACAGTTAGCTTTGGGGTACAGTTAGCTTTAGGGTGCAGTTAGCTTTGGGGTACAGTTAGCTTTAGGGTGCAGTTAGCTTTGGGGTACAGTTAGCTTTAGGGTGCAGTTAGCTTTGGGGTACAGTTAGCTTTAGGGTGCAGTTAGCTTTGGGATACAGTTAGCTTTAGGGTGCAGTTAGCTTTGGGGTACAGTTAGCTTTAGGGTGCAGTTAGCTTTGGGGTACAGTTAGCTTTAGGGTGCAGCAGAGGTTACGATAGACTTTTTCGTTCTCCGTCATTTTGACTGACAGGGTCATACAAATCCCGTCATAATCTATTTTTACCGGTCACTTTAATTTTTTTAATAATAATAATGACATGTTCAATAGCATTTATATTTTAATTCATTTTTAATTAATATTCAGTCCAAACAAGCTGAACAAATAATCCACACCGTGGATACACACATCAAGCAGAAGAATATGTAAGAATATCGGCCGCCAGGCGATTCGCGTATAGGGGGGCTTGACGGTGATTCATCACCACAATGCGGGCGGGAGCTAGTTGATCCACTAACCTTCCTCCTGGTCCGCATGGACTTGAATCGCGTGCCGCTTGTGCGTAATCAAATGTTTCAAGTGGGTTTGTTGTTTCAATTGTTTCCACACTCAACTGCCGTGACATTTTTCTTCTTTTCTACTTTTCGTCTTCTACAAGAGCCAATTAATATGCTCATCGCCACCAAGTGGTCAGAGGTGTGAATCGCAGTCTGTCAAAATGACGGACGGCCCTCAGATTTTTCCGTCACCGTTTAAAAAAAAACGGTCAATGACGGAAAATATTCGGTTAACGCGACCCCTGGGGTGCAGTTAGCTTTGGGGTATAGTTAGCTTTGGGATACAGTTAGCTTTGGGGTACAGTTAGCTCTATCTAGCACATATAGACTCCATAGCATGGCGTGTTTTCTTTTAGCGGTTCTTATGTATCATTCAGTGCACTATCTCATCTCTCTCACTCACTCCAAAGAGGGAGGGAGGGAGACGGAGTGTGAGGGAGGGAGAGCGTTACTTGTGTTTGAGGGGAGATGTGTGTATCTCACTCCAGATATTTTCTTCTTCACTGTTTCTCTTTTCATTAACATTCCTCAATTTGTCACTAAACCAACCCTCTTGTCTCTCTCTCCCTGTTCATCTGAACCTCTCTCTAGCTCTCTCCATCTCTCTCTGCCTCTCTCCATCTCTCTACCTGTTCATCTGAACCTCTCTACCTGTTCACCTGAACCTCTCTACCTGTTCATCTGAACCTCTCTACCTGTTCATCTGAAGCTCTCTACCTGTTCATCTGAACCTCTCTACCTGTTCATCTGAACCTCTCTATGTGTTCATCTGAACCTCTCTACCTGTTCATCTGAACCTCTCTACCTGTTCATCTGAACCTCTATACCTGTTCATCTGAACCTCTATACCTGTTCATCTGAACCTCTCTACCTGTTCATCTGAACCTCTCTATCTGTTCATCTGAACCCCTCTACCTCTCTACCTGTTCACCTGAACCTCTCTACCTGTTCATCTGAACCTCTCTACCTGTTCATCTGAACCTCTCTACCTGTTCATCTGAACCTCTCTACCTGTTCATCTGAACCTCTCTACCTGTTCATCTGAACCTCTCTACCTGTTCATCTGAACCTCTCTACCTGTTCATCTGAACCTCTATACCTGTTCATCTGAACCTCTCTACCTGTTCATCTGAACCTCTCTGTTCATCTGAACCCCCTCTACCTCTCTACCTGTTCACCTGAACCTCTCTACCTGTTCATCTGAACCTCTCTACCTGTTCATCTGAACCGCTCTACCTCTCTACCTGTTCATCTGAACTGCTCTACCTCTCTACCTGTCCATCTGAACCTCTCTACCTCTCTACCTGTTCATCTGAACCGCTCTACCTCTCTACCTGTTTATCTGAACCTCTCTACCTGTTTATCTGAACCTCTCTACCTGTTCATCTGAACCTCTCTACCTGTTCATCTGAACCTCTATACCTGTTCATCTGAACCTCTCTACCTGTTCATCTGAACCTCTATACCTGTTCATCTGAACCTCTCTACCTCTTCGTCTAATTGTTTAATCTGTGTCTCTAACTCAGTTTATACTGTCAAATAAACAAAGCATGCGTGTGTGTTTGTAACCAGGTTGTAATTGGTTAATTATGTGATATATCATAACACACGCACACACACACGCGCGCGCGCGCACACACACACACACACGCACACACACACACACACTCACGTTAGGCCAGAGACAGAGGGGTGAGGGAGGAGGGTGAGGAAGAGGGAGAGCTCCTCCGTGTCTCCTCATCCCTCGGTGTCACAGTCGGCTCCCTCGAGGTCCGAGGCTCCGGTACCGCCGGTGTGTCCGTCTCTAAGCAACAAGACGGTCCTCCGGTCCGGTACCGCCAGGGTCCTCCTCGTAGTGTCCGGTATCCGGTAGGCTATAACGGGGGTCCAGAGGCAGGGCCCGCTTCAGACCCGCGACGCGACGGTAAAAATCACCCGCCGGTTGTGATCCTCTTCTTACGGCACGGAGGGAAAAAAAAAACACGCAGCGTCACGCCGCGTTACCATCCCACCGGCAGCGGCGCGGCGCGGAAACACTCGCGGTGCGGAAACCCTCGCGGTGGAGCCGATAATATCCGTTACACCGTGACGGCGGGAACCGTGATGAACGTTGACCGTTGACGTTGACCAGGGATAAAAACACGCCACGGCAGTTTAAACAAAAAAAAGCAAATCAATCAATCGGTAAATCGATCAATCGATAATATGACGTGGTGATCTCCCAGCAGCCCGGGAAGCGATAATCCCGCAGCGGGAGGAAGTTTGTCCTCTGCCGCCATACGTACCTCCGGGTTTTACATCCAGCGGTTATTCGGCTGTGGGGTGACGGACCTGAGGGGGGACAGGCGCTCCCCCGCGCCACCGACTCCGTTCATCAGCATCCTGCGCGCGCTTCTGCTGCTGCTGCTGCTGCTGCACCTGCCGCGTGCCGCCGCCTCCTCCTCCTCCTCCTCCTCCGCGCGCCATCCGGTACCGTACCGCAGCGGAGGAGCGCGAGACAGACCCGGGTTTTTTTTTCGCCCCTCTCGCGGGTTTTTAATGATTAGTTTGGCTGCACTTCCTCCTCAGCTCCCGTTAACCGGAGAGGAGGGTGGGTGGGAGGGGGGGGGGGGTTGTATGTTTGTGCATGTGAGAGAGAGATACGGAGAGAGAGTGTGTGTGTGTGTGTGTGTGTGGGGGGGGGGGGGGGGTCATAATATGCGAGTTTATTCCAGTGAGTCAGAAGGAGACGTATGGTCCAATCACACGCTGACGTCGGCGGGTGGTGATGACGTCAGACACCAAGAGATAAAGAGAGGAGAGCGAGAGACAGCCTACATTCAACAACCTAAATCTGTCCCCTCTCTCCCCCCCCCCACACACCTCTCTCTCTCTCTCTCTCTCTCTCTCTCCCCTCTCTTTCTATCTCTCTTGCTCCATCGACCCCCCCTCTCTCTGTATCTCCCCATCTCTCTCTCTCCCACTTTATCTCTCTCCCACCCTCACTCCCCCTTCTGTCTCTCTCTCTCTCTCTCTCTCTCTCTCTCTCTCTCTCTCTCTCTCTCTCTCTCTCTCTCCCCTCTCTCTCCCTCTCTCTCTCCCCCCCTCTCTCTCCCTCTCTCTCTAGCCTACATAGCGTGTGTTTGCTGCATTGGTGCTGCAGACTGCTGCATGTCTCCCTGTGGCCCAGATCCACTACAGATGAAGAGGAGAGGAGGGAGGAGAGAAGAGAAAGGAGAGAGAGAGAAAGGCTGTTAGAGGAGAAGAGATCATTAGTGATCAAGTCGTAAACATCATTTAAACTTGAGAGAAAATGTATCACTAGTACCATTGTTTAGAATAGTTTGTTTTTGTATGTCCATTAAATCACTCCATCTTTACATGTCATATGTCACATGTCATAGGTTAGAGCATGTCATGCCCTAACCTATCTAACCTATCTAACCCTAACCTAGCTAACCCTTACTAATCCTAACCTAGCTAACCCTAACATAGCTGTACCCAACCTAGCTAACCCTAACCTATCTAACCCTAACATAGCTAACCCCAACTAAGCCTAACCTATGAAACCCTAACATAGCTATCCCTAATCTAGCTAACCCTCATAAACCCTAACCTATGAAACCCTAACCTAGCTAACCCTAACTAACCCTAACCTAGCTAACCCTAACTAACCCTAACCTAGCTAACCCTAACTAACCCTAACCTAGCTAACCCTAACTAACCCTAACATAGCTAACCCTAACTAACCCTAACCTAGCTAACCCTAACTAACCCTAACATAGCTAACCCTAACTAACCCTAACATAGCTATCCCTATCTTCACCTCTGGTTCACCAGTCGATCATTTTATCAAACACACGCTGGCTGTGCCTGTATGCGTTTCTATGACAACCCCTCTGGTAACCGTGGTGATGAGTGGAGTGTTGTTCATCGTTATGTAAGGTGTTCTACTTGGGACGGTAACCGCGGTGGGTTTTCTGCGGGATCTCTCCGTAGCGCCATCTGGAGGACAAACACCAAATGACTGCACCCTTAAACATTTAATGATCAAACACTGCAGTCAAACCAATAGTAAGGATCATGGAATATATGTGTGCATCGTTTTATGCACATATATATGTTTGTGATCCATATTTCAGCAGAGCGAATGAGAGAGGGGGGAGAGAGGGAGAGAGAGAGTGGGAGAGGGAGAGAGAGAGAGGTGTTTTTATGTTGATGTGTGTGGGTGGAGCATTTTTGTGCCTTTGTGTTTCATAAACAAACTTAAATTAAGCTTCAAGCTTATTCTCACAGGGTTAGGGTTCTACGTGTCATAACGTGTGTGTGTGTGTGTGTGTGTGTGTGTGTGTGTGTGGGTGGGGGGGTGGGTGGGTGGGTGTAGCAGAGTGCTTACCTAGCAAGACATGGAGTAGCTGGGTGGTCAGGTTATGTAACAGCAGCTCATCTCGACTGTAACAACACAACACCTCCTCAATCCTCTCATCTACTAACACATTCACTCTCAACAGATGTGTTGTCATGGTGATGGTTGTGATGTGGTCATGGTAATGGTGTTGTCGTGGTGATGGTGTTGTGGTGATGGTGTTGTCATGGTGATGGTGCTGTCATAGTGATGGTGTTGTCATGCTGATGGTGTCGTGGTGATGGTGTTGTCGTGGTGATGATGTCGTGGTGATAGTGATCACGGTGAAGGTGTTATGGTAATGTGTTGTCATGGTGATGGTGTTTTCGTGGTGATGGTGCTGTCACAGTGAAGGTGTTGTCATGGTTATGGTGTTGTTGTGGTGATGGTGTCGTGATCATGATGTTATGGTGATGGTGTTGTCGTGCTGAAGGTGTTGTCATGGTGATGGTGTTGTCGTGGTGAAGGTGCTATGGTGAAAGTGTTGTCGTGGTAATGTATTGTCATGGTGATGGTGTTTTTGTGGTGATGGTGCTGTCATGGTGAAGGTATTGTCATGTTTATGGTGTTGTCGTGGTGAAGGTGTTGTCATGGTGAAGGTGTTGTCATGAAGATGGTGTTGGTGTGGTGATTCGCAGAATCAGATTCTAGTATCATCAAACTCTTAGTTGATGCACATTGACTTTAATGTCACTCTGTCAGCCACTGAATCTTCTAATCCGGTCTATTGCGCCCTCTGGTGGTGACGACGGAAGCCAATGGAAACAGTCACGTACCAAGACTCTGCTGTGTTCAATATTTAAGGTAAAGTATCAGCTGTGTTTAATATTTAAGGTAAAGTATGGCTGTGTTTAATATTTAAGGTAAAGTATGGCTGTGTTTAATATTTAAGGTAAAGTATGGCTGTGTTCAGTGTTTAAGGTAAAGTATGGCTGTGTTCAGTGTTTAAGGTAAAGTATGGCTGTGTTCAGTGTT
>JAOPHQ010000413.1:20000-46993 GCA_030340625.1 Merluccius polli
CGTCATTTCCTTAATGTAATTAAAATAATAAACTGAATGGCAAAAACAATAAACTGAAATTACCAGAGACAGAGAGAGATAGGGAGAGAGAGAGAGAGAGAGAGACAGAGACAGAGACAGAGACAGGACTTGTTTCTTTATCTTCTGTCTCTCATTGTCCTCATTACGTCTTCTTATCTCTAAACTATTAGAGATGACATCACTTCCTCTTCCTGTCCCACTGTGTTATCTAGAGGTCTGGTGTCAGCTAGTCCTGAGGAGAACCACCAGCTGCTTCATTAGCATCATTAGCCTTAAGACACTTTTAGTCTCACAGATCAGACAGGCAGATGAGCTCAGATCTGCATCAACAGGGGTCAGGGGTCATCACTTCAAATTTGTTTCCACCAATTATATTGCTGGAGGCGGGGATCTGTGGGCGTGTAATTGGCACAAACTCGGCCAGTAGTAGTGAACTGTAAGTCCTGGTCCTATTTTAACGATCTGAAACGCATGGTCTGCAGGTGCATACAGGGCGTGTCCAGATCAGCTTCTACTGGTTTAACGGCAGACAAATGGTCGCAACGCCAGGCGCGCGGTCCAAAAGGGTTATTATTATTATTATTATTATTATTATTATTATTATTATTATTATTATTATTATTATTATTATTATTATTATTATTATTACCTTCTCATTAATCATGGGTGTGTTTTGGGCATCACATGCAATAAACCAATCAGTGTCATTTACCATTCCCTCGCTTGGCAGATTGCTATTATGATGGCAGATTTGCCAGGCGGGAAGCAGGAACGATGTTCAGGCGAGGAGACATGCGCGCAATCTGCTCGTGTGCGAAGTGAAAGTGGCGAGCAGCTCCTCTAGGGACTGAGCAGTACAATGTGTACAAAACACGCAGCTTCTTGCAAAAATAATTAATTTTAATTAATTTTAATGGTTTATAACACCTGCAAGTCCTTCTAGAAATGAAGTGCAAATGTCATGCAGCTTCACTGGCTGAAGATCCTCAGGCCGGACCCAGTTGGCAGCAGCAGGGGGTAGATGTGGACATGATGACATGTCTTTAGTAGGAAATATCGTCATGTACACACTTATAATCTTTCATTGTTATCTTTTTTATTTTTAATGGTTTGCATGTGTGTGCGCTGCTGTGCCTCCCTGTGTGTAACAAGCCGTGTGTACGAGCATTGTGCACCCGCCTATAGGTGCGCATTACTAATGTGCCCTTAAACTAACAGTGAGTAGGGTGCAAGATAGGGTGTAAGATAGTGTCAGATAGGGTGTAAGATAGTGTCAGATAGGGTGTAAGATAGGGCCCAGGGGGTAAGATAGGGTGTGTAAGATAGGGTGTAAGATAGGGCCCAGGGGGTAAGATAGGGCCCAGGGTGTAAGATAGGGTGTAAGATAGGGTGTAAGATAGGGTGTAAGATAGGGTGTATAAGATAGGGTGTAAGATAGGGTGTCAGATAGGGTGTAAGATAGGGTGTCAGATAGGGTGTAAGATAGGGCCCAGGGTGTAAGATAGGGTGTATAAGATAGGGTGTAAGATAGGGCCCAGGGTGTAAGATAGGGTGTCAGATAGGATGTAAGATAGGGCCCAGGGTGTAAGATAGGGTGTAAGATAGGGCTCAGGGTGTAAGATAGGGTGTCAGATAGGGTGTAAGATAGGGCCCAGGGTGTAAGATAGGGTGTCAGATAGGGTGTAAGATAGGGCCCAGGGTGTAAGATAGGGTGTAAGATAGGGCTCAGGGTGTAAGATAGGGTGTAAGATAGGGTGTAAGATAGGGCCCAGGGTGTAAGATAGGGTGTAAGATAGGGCTCAGGGTGTACGATAGGGTGTCAGATAGGGTGTAAGATAGGGCCCAGGGTGTAAGATAGGGTGTAAGATAGGGCCCAGGGTGTAAGATATGATGTAAGATAGGGCCCTTTGTAAAGGATTTAAATCAACACCATGTAGACTGGCCACTGTATAAATACACTTATTAAAATCCTCTTCTGAAAGTGTCATCCACTCCTGTGAATCAGCTTCTCTTCTGTAGAAGATCTCGTAATGAACGGTGATGACAGCTCCACTACCATTCAGGATGTACTCTCCACTCTGCACTCCTCTCCTCCCCCTCTACTTTCTCACCTTTCCCTCCTCTGCTCCTCTCTCCCTCCTCCTCCTCCTCCTCCTCCTCCTCCTCCTCCTCCTCCTCCTCCTCCTCCAGGAGGTGCAGAGGGGGTCAGTGTTACTGGGACAGACGGGGACAGTCCGTCCACCGTAGCCATGGTAACCATCCCGGACTGCATCGACAATGGCACGCAGACGGAGATCAGCTTCCAGAACCTCCTGACCCTCGGGAGGGGGGGGAGGAGGCAGCACCATGACCCCCCCTCCTCCCGCATGGGACCCTACGACCTGAACCCGCTGTACGACCTTTGACCTCTCAGTGGTCATCAATCACTGTTGTTGTCTTGCAAATCAAGCAAAAAATATTACTGAATTTCTCCTGACACAAATTTTTATATATATAGTGGAGAGTATACATTAGACAGTATAGACTAGAGTATAGTATATAGTATATCGTACTATATACCGTACTATATACGATAATATATATATATATATATATATATTTATAGTTTCTTACTGTAGTAGTATAGTATAGTATAGTAGTAGTATAAAAGTATAGTTCATAATGTACAGTATAATATGAAGCATAGAGGAGAGAGTACAGCTAAGTAGAGTAGAGTATAGTATAGTACAGTATATAGATATCATATACTACAGTAGAGAGTATACATTAGACAGTATAGAGTACAGTATAGCATATAGTAGTATATAGTATATTGTATACTAGAGTAGAGAGTATACATTAGACAGTAGTATACAGAGTACAGTATTGTTTATAGTATATTGTACACTATGGTGGAGAGTATACATTAGACAGTATAGATTACATAAACAGTGTCTTATGACATGTAATCAATAATGATTGATATCTAAATTATTGATTTTTTTTGTATTAGTCTGACACTTATTAATCCTCTCCCCTCTCCTCCTCTCCCCTCTGTTCTTCTCTCCCACCCCCCCCCCCCCCCCCCCCCCCCCCCTCTGCTCCTCTCCACCTCCTCTCCTCAGTGTCTTGGACAGTAACCATGGTGACTGCGTGAGCATCTCTCAACATGGGGAGGATCGACATCAGATGTTGGAATACGAGGTGGGAACAGCTAATGCTAACAGCAAGGCTAACAGGCTAACAGCTACCACTAGCACATCATCTGGAATATGAGGTGGGAACAGTGAAGCAGCTAGGGTAATAGCTAATGCTAACATCTAACGCTAACCACTGACCTTTAATGCTAACAGCTAAATCTAACAGCTAGGCTAACAGCTAATGCTAACACATAACGCTAACACAATACAGGAAGATTAGTTTTTTGCCCAAAGCAAGTTTTTTTATTTTAAAAAGCGTTACATTGACAAACCATGTTGCGTTTCTGAAGGTCTTTCGTATTTAAAAAGGGAAAACATATTTAAAAATGTGAAACAGGAAATTAAGTAGGCTAGCGGAGACAGCTAGCTAACAACACTGTGGTGGGGTGTTGCAGTTCCTGGTTTCACATCAGTCATCACTGTTGCTCAGGTATAGTTATAATGGTAACAGTCCGGAAAGTTTTTTTAGTTTAAGCAGTTTGCTTGGTTTGTTTTTTTGCTTTTTTTTTTTTTTTTTTTTTTTAAATGACAGGAAACAGGAAATACAGGACATAGCCTACAGGAGGCTGTAGGGGGAGAAAGCGAGACAGGAGTGTGTGTGTTGGGGTGGCAGGTCCACGTCTATGGGGACCACTAATGGAACAAGTTGTTCTGCTAACGAGCGGCCATGTTCACTGAGGCAGACCCTGGTCCATCCTTCTGAATATCACCATGAATATGGAATGAGGCTGAGGGGTTTTCATCGCTGTTCTCCCTGAGGAGAGGGGGGGGGGGGGGGGGTGATGGATGGACTGTGTAACGTCAGCAAAGAGAGAAACACTTGCTCTCTTGCTCGCTCTCTCTCTCTGAGGAAATCATTCATTCCTCCCCTCTCCATCCACCTCTATATCCATACTTCACATACATCACTCCACTAATCCTTCTATCCCTCCCTCTCTCAATCCTTCCACCCTAGTCTTTGTTTCTCCATGGTTTAAAACCACAGAG
This sequence comes from Merluccius polli, assembly GCA_030340625.1. NCBI lineage: Eukaryota > Metazoa > Chordata > Actinopteri > Gadiformes > Merlucciidae > Merluccius > Merluccius polli. The sequence goes on from JAOPHQ010000413.1 coordinate 24,188, forward strand.
AGGGATCTGTTGTCAATGGTTCTCTCTCTCCTCCTCCTCCTGCTCTTCTGTCTCTGTATAGAGCCCCCTTTCTCTGCTCCTCAGAAGTGTCTGTATAACTCCTCCTCTCTGCTCCTCAGAAGTGTCTGTATAACTCCTCCTCTCTGCTCCTCAGGAGGTGTGTCTGTATAACTCCTCCTCTCTGCTCCTCAGGAGGTGTGTCTGTATAACTCCTCCTCTCTGCTCCTCAGGAGGTGTGTCTGTATAAGTCCAGTCAGGAGGAGAAACTCGGTCTGACCGTCTGCTCCCGGACGGACGAGGAAGAGGACCAGGGGCTCTACATTGGAGAGGTGATCACTAGCCAATCACATTACTCATTACAAACCGTCCAATCCCAAGGCCAGGATTGTCTAGTGGTTACCACCCTTTGACTTTAGGTGGTTTGATGGTTTCGCGGAACACCTCATATGAAACGGTCAAAAATAGATAAATACACATGCAGTGGCTGAGCAAAGAGTGCCAGCAGCACTCCTTTATACACAATCCCACATATCACTCGCAGTACCCTCGTGCACCACAAGTTGACAAAACACTGCTCTCGAGTTTAGGGTGTTTGACTCCCAGCTGAACGGTTCTGGGTTCGATCCCCAATGTCCACAGTCTACCTGTAGGCATCCTAGACCAAGATGACCCCTAACCCCTACCTGCTCCTTAATGACCTGTCTCTGTACTGTCTAACCCCTACCTGCTCCTTAATGACCTGTCTCTGTACCGTCTAACCCCGACCTGCTCCTTAATTACCTGTCTCTGTACTGTCTAATCCCTACCTGCTCCTTAATGACCTGCCTCTGTACTGTCTAACCCCTACCTGCTCCTTAATGACCTGTCTCTGTACTGTCTAACCCCTACCTGCTCCTTAATGACCTGTCTCTGTACTGTCTAACCCCTACCTGCTCCTTAATGACCTGTCTGTACTGTCTAACCCCTACCTGCTCCTTAATGACCTGTCTCTGTACTGTCTAACCCCTACCTGCTCCTTAATGACCTGTCTCTGTACTGTCTAACCCCTACCTGCTCCTTAATGACCTGTCTCTGTACTGTCTAACCCCTACCTGCTCCTTAATGACCTGTCTGTACTGTCTAACCCCTACCTGCTCCTTAATGACCTCTCTCTCTCTCTCTCTCTCTCTCTCTCTCTCTCTCTCTCTCTCCAGGTGAGTCCTAACAGCATCGCTGCCAGGAACGGTAGACTCCAAGAGGGCGACCGAATTCTTCAGGTATGAAGAAGAAATGGCGGGGGAGAGAGAATGACCTTTCTCCCTGTAAACAGCTTGGGGCCAGTGAGGTCACTTCCTGTTAGTGTGTGTCCTGGGCTGTGATTGGCTGTTGTCTAATGAGCTGAGACAGCAGCCGAGCTAATGTGTTTTTAATGGATCACAAATGACAACGCTAACAGCTTGTTCAGTCTGACACACAATGTATTGTCTACCCCTCTCTCTCTCTCTCTCTCTCTCTCTCTCTCTCTCTCTCTCTCTCTTTCCCTCCTCTGGACACATGTTTATTAAATGATGATTAATGAGCTAGTGATATAATTATAACCAGATGCTAAAAGCTATAGGAGATAGTTGCCAGGAGCTAGGATATAGGAGCTAGGAGATATCCCAAGGCAAACAAAGCCGCTGCTTGTCAGATCTGGAAGGTGAGAGAAGTGGAGAAGGTTCTCATAGAGCAGAGTACCAGACTGTAACCAGAAACTACCAGAACCACCAAGAACCACAAACACACACACACACACACACACACACACACACACACACACACACACACACACACACACACACACACACACACACACACACACACACACACATACACATATGTATTAACCGACTCACTCCAGACCTTAGTCACATGACTTCCTCCCTATAGCAGATCCAGGAATAACATTAATAGCATTTGTTATTAAACATGTTATTAATTGTGATAGGCTATAGCGTGTCTGGAGGAGAACCGGGCCAGGACAAGAATAGCCCCCTATGGACGGCCGTTGTCGTGGTAACCGTGTTAGGAGGAGAATAACACGGTTCCCATGGCAGTTGTTACCGCTCTGACCTACCAGGAGGTCCTACCTCCCCCCTCCCTCTCTCCCTCCCGCTCACCATCCCTCTCTCCCCCTGCCTCTTTCTCTGTCCGTCGCTCCTTCTCTCCCTCCCTCCCTCTCTCCATCCATCCATCTCTCTCCTCTCCCCCACTTTCAGATCAATGGGGTGGACATCCAGAACAGAGACGAGGCGGTTGCCATCTTGTCCAGAGAGGACAGCATCAACCTTTTCCTGTTGTTGGCCAGACCAGAGGTCAGAGGTCACACAGTCACATGACCCAGCCATTACACAATTCACATGACCTGGCCAACTAGCATATGATTGGTTACATATGAGTAACCAATCACAATACAGTGCTGGAACCAATCAGATTTTTTCCCCTGTTGGATTAACCAGATGATTTATTGGTAAAATAAATGTATTTTTTGACTAAGTAAAACAGTTTATTAAATCAGTATATATATTTATATTATATTACTGAGGTGAAACAAACTGTCTCGGAATGTGTTTAAAATGTAAATGTAAATTTTAATTATTTAATTTATGAATAATTAAAATTATAATATCCTGAGGCAAGTACAACCCTCAAACCCCCCCCCCCCCCGCCCCCCCGCCCACACACCCCCACCTACAGACACACAATTGCCCCAGTGAGCTATATTTGCTGACTGAAGAGGAAATGCAAGACTGCATATTAATAAACACGCTTGTACACACATATGGTGGATTGAGCATCGGTCAAACTGACAGCTGTGATTTTTACCGCCACAGAAACAGGAAATGAAAAGAAATAAATAAAAAAGAAAAGCATGAAGGCGAGAGAGAGATAGAGAAAGAGAGAGAGAGAGAGAGAGAGAGAGAGAGAGAGAGAGAGAGAGAGTGTGAGAGACACACTCACACACACACAGTAGATATTTATCTTCCTGTGTCCCAGATTCTCACACACACACACACACGCAGTATCTCGTCGACTATACTCAATCTGGGATGAAGAAGATATGTTTTTAATGGATGACACTTTCTATTCATATGTGTTCTCGTCTAGTGGTAAGAGTGTTTGACTCCCAGCTGTAAGGTTCTGGGTTCAATCCCCAGTGTCCTCAGTCTACCTGTAGGCATCCTAGAGCAAGATGCCCCCTAACCCCGACCTGCTCCTTAATGACCTGTCTCTGTACTGTCTAACCCCGACCTGCTCCTTAATGACCTGTCTCTGTACTGTCTAACCCCGACCTGCTCCTTAATGACCTGTCTCTGTACTGTCTAACCCCGACCTGCTCCTTAATGACCTGTCTCTGTACTGTCTAACCCCTACCTGCTCCTTAATGACCTGTCTCTATACTGTCTAACCCCTACCTGCTCCTTAATGACCTGTCTCTGTACTGTCTAACCCCTACCTGCTCCTTAATGACCTGTCTCTGTACTGTCTAACCCCTACCTGCTCCTTAATGACCTGTCTCTGTACTGTCTAACCCCTACCTGCTCCTTAAACACATGTATCTATATTCACTGTAAGTCCCTTTGGATGAAAGTTTCTTGTATATCTTATAGTAACATTGAATTGAACTGCACCTCCTTTCAGAACGCACCGCATTCTGGACACGCCCGGCCCTCCTCCTTCTCCTTCCAGCAGGAGGCCTGGGGAGGAGGAGAAGAGAGGAGGTGGTGGGGAGGAGCTTGACAGTGGTGTGGGTCAGTCCTCTGACCTGCTGGAGCAGAGCAGCACCTGCTACACCAACACCACCAGCACACCGGGGAGCCTGGCCATGCCCAGGTAACCACACCTCTAACCAGGTAACCACACCCCAGATAACCAGACCTCTAACCAGGTAACCACACCTCTAACCAGGTAACCACACCCCAGATAACCAGACCTCTAACCAGGTAACCACACCCCTACCCAGGTAACCATACCCCTAACCAGGTAACCACACCCCAGATAACCAGACCTCTAACCAGGTAACCACACCTGGAACCAAGTAACCACACCCCAAACCAGGTAACCACACCCTTAACCAGGTAACCACACCCCAGGTAACCATACCCCTAACCAGGTTACCACAGGTAAATACACCTATATCTGGACAAAGATAACCAGTTAACCACAACTAGAGCTGGGGGAACATCACCAGGTAACCCAGACCCATGCCACAGAACCAAAACAACAACATGTTGATGTTGTCTGTTGGCAGCCCCAGACCGAGCCCCAGACCGAGCCCTGGGCATGGCCGGGAGAACGCCCCCCCCTCCCTCCTTCACCTCCGGGACCTCCAGCTCAGCTCAGACTCCCTGCTGGGTCTGGACTGGGGGTCCGGACCAGGGTACAGCCCCCACCACCACCAGGTACAGTTTATCATTGTTCTGGTCGGTTCTAGTTTGTTCTGGTCCGATATAAGGACTCCTTCACCTGGGTTCTCCTTCTCCTCCTCCTCCTCCTCCTGGTTCTCCTCCTCTTCTTCCTCTTCCTCAGCCCAACCTATCGATGATGATGATGGTCCCGAGGCTGACGGAGGACGAGTGCGAGCGCTACGAGGAGCTCCTCGAGATCAAGTGTCAGTACGAGAGGACGGCTGTAGCCGCTCGCTCCTCGCACCTCCTCCTCACCCAGGAGGAGGCGGGAGGAGCGAGGGACGGCGGCGGTCCCGAGGAGGAGGAGGAACAGGAGGTGCTGAGTCAGCGTGAGGTGGCACTGATGGAGGAGGAGCTGCGCCACCTGGAGTTCAAGTGTCGCAACATCCTGCGGGCGCAAAAGATGCAGCAGCTAAGGGAACGGTGCCTGAAGACCTGGACCCAGGAGGAGGAGACTGGTAACCACGGAAACTGCATCGCGGCACAGCAACCCCTCGCACGCATGCTAGCACGCATTAGCGTGTTAGCATGTTATTGTGCTAGCGCCTTAGCGTGCTTGCGTGTTAGTGTTAGCATATTAGTTTGGTGATGGGTAACCCAGTAGTGAGCATTAGCATGTTAGCATGCTAGCGTGCTGTTTGCCCATATAACAAAAGAGAAGCAATTCAATACCATGGGTGTGATGTACACATGCTATCAATGCAAATGTTATTTAGCGTTAGCATGACCATCCAATCATCAAATACCGTCCCAGTTAGCAAACCACACGTAATGTCTTCAGAACATCTGCCCTCTATAGAAGTATGTGGTGTGAGACATCTAGCGACGTCAAAATCCACTTCAAGGCAAGGCAGCTTTATTTATATAGTGCATTTCATACACAATGGCAACTCAATGCGCTTTACATAAAGCAATAGGAATTGAAATACAAATTTTAAAAAATAAAAAATAAAAACAACTACAGAAGAATAGAAAGAAATAAAATACTATAAGAGCAGCAACCAGACTTTGTGATCTTATGCTGCTCAATTCTATTAAACTGAAATAGTATATATATGTTTTTTATGTTCTTTTATAAAATACCTTTTATGAAATAGTTTTGACCAACAACAACGAGGAGGAAGACGATGATGACGAGAATGAAGATTCCCGTCAGGAGTTGTCAGCCATCAACGAGGTCCCGGAGAGAGAGAGGCTGGACGAGCGAGACAGCTCCTACCACACCGGCGGAGAGAGCTGCCAGAACACCCCATTGGTCAGCACTGAACAGGCTCCACCCCTCCCGCGTGGGGAGGATGAAGAGGACAAGAGAGGAAGAGGAGCGTTTTCCCCTCCTCCTCCTCTTCTCCTCCAGCTCAATCGCCTCCCCCCTCTCACCTCCCCCCTCCCCTCCCAGCGACCGGGGCGGGAGAGACGCCACTCCAACCTCAACTACTCCTTCTCCCCCAACAGCTACAGGAAGTACCAGACAGCCAATAGCAGCCCGGCTCATGGCTCTAGCTCCACCCCTCCCACACCCTCAAAGTTCAGGTGTGTTTTGTTGTTCTTTAAAGCTGCATGAACCGACTGACGACCACTAGAGGGCAGAAGTGAGCGCATGGACTGTGAAGTAGAGGATAAAAAACTAGACTTGTCAAAGAGAATAGGAAATAAGGAAAGAAAATAGGTAGAAATAGAACAGAACAGTTTTTAGTTTACTGTATTAGGTGATGCTCATGTTATCAGGGACTGCTCCTGTTTGAGACTGGTTTCATCATCATTGCTTTTGTAAATCTGAATTTATGCATCATCATCATCATCATCATCATCATCATCATCATCATCATCATCATCACCACCACCAGATCTTTGAGCAGAGAGGTGGGGTCTAATTCTAGGAGGGCCGTGGTCTATGGTGGGCGGAGCTCCAGAACAGGTATGACACTTGACCTGCTTTGATTTCGCCTTGATGTCCGCTAATGTTTGACGGCTAACAGTTAGCAACTATTCCCAGCGGCAGGCGGGGCCCCCAACAGCCCAGAGTCCAGCCCCTCCTTCAGCCTCGCCCCCCGGCTGGAGCGCTACCACAGCTGCCTGGCCCTCCCCTCCGAGGGCCTGGGGGGGAGAAGGGGGGAAGGCGGAGGAGAAGGGAGGGAGGGCAGCGGTCCAGTTAGTCCCCGGAGCGTGAGCAGCGCCCCCTGTGGTCTGGAGGAGCACCGGCGCTACCATGGCCCAGCGTCTCGTCTGGGATTGGCTCTCCCGCTGGGCCTGCCACGCGAGGCCCCGCCGCCAACCTCCTCCCTCACCTCCTTGCCACGCACGGAGTGGAAGGTGAGTTCAACTTTATTCGTAAGCTCCTTCATCACAACGACAGTGCTGAAGGGCTTCAACACAGGACCACGTTAGACCACACTGACCCTGAGCACTGAAACACTGGGTTCTGGGTTCGATCCCCAATGTCCACAGTCTACCTTAATGATCTGTCTCTGTACTGTCTAACCCCTACCTGCTCCTTAATGATCCATCTCTGTACTTTCTAACCCCTACCTGCTCCTTAATGATCTGTCTCTGTACTGTCTAACCCCTACCTGCTCCTTAATGATCTGTCTCTGTACTTTCTAACCCCTACCTGCTCCGTAATGACCTGTCTCTGTACTGTCTAGCCCCTACCTGCTCCTTAATGACCTGTCTCTGTACTTTCTAACCCCTACCTGCTCCGTAATGACCTGTCTCTGTACTGTCTAGCCCCTACCTGCTCCTTAATGACCTGTCTCTGTACTGTCTAACCCCTACCTGCTCCTTAATGACCTGTCTCTGTACTGTCTAACCCCTACCTGCTCCTTAATGACCTGTCTCTGTACTGTCTAACCCCTACCTGCTCCGTAATGACCTGTCTCTGTACTGTCTAGCCCCTACCTGCTCCTTATTGACCTGTCTATGTACTGTCTAACCCCTACCTGCTCCTTAATGACCTGTCTATGTACTGTCTAACCCCTACCTGCTCCGTAATGACCTGTCTCTGTACTGTCTAGCCCCTACCTGCTCCTTAATGACCTGTCTCTGTACTGTCTAACCCCTACCTGCTCCTTAATGACCTGTCTCTGTACTGTCTAACCCCTACCTGCTCCTTAATGACCTGTCTCTGTACTGTCTAACCCCTACCTGCTCCTTAATGACCTGTCTCTGTACTGTCTAACCTCTTAATGAGCAGTCTCGGTATCGACCAGGCAGACATGAAAACCATGTTGTTTTATGTACTGAGCTAAAGCGCTAGCTCCCTGCTAGCTCCTGTCGGTTACCACGGTGACCAGCATGTTGTAATCTCAGGTGAAGGTCCGCAGCGACGGCACGCGGTACGTCGCCAAGCGTCCCGTCCGCGACCGGCTGCTGAAGGAGCGAGCGTTGAAGATCAGAGAGGAGCGCAGCGGGACAACCACAGACGACGACGCTGCTAGCGAGATGAAACAGGTAGCGTACCGGATGGCTACACACACACGCACACACACACACACACATTATGTTGCTACACACACACACACACACACACTATGTTGTGATGGCTACACACACACACACACACACACACACACACATTATGTTGCTACACACACACACACACACACATTATGTTGTGATGGCTACACACACACACACACACACACATTATGTTGTGATGCATAACCCTGTGCCTTTTGAGAGGAAGTAGACTTTGATGGTTTATTCTAGTTTGATCTGGTTTCATAGGTTTGCTGTAGGTTATTCTAGTTGGTTACGGTTGGTTCTAGTTGGTTCAGCTTTATTCTGGTTTAATCTGCTTATTGTAGTCTTTCCTGGTGCGAGATGTTTATCTATGAGAAGCTCGCTGGCAGACCGATGTCCTGACACATGTCGACCACCAGGGCCGCTACTGGAGCCGCGAGGAGAGGAAGCAGCAGCTCCTCCGGGCGAGGGAGTACCGCAGGAGAAGAGAGTTCATGATGCAGAGCCGACTGGACTACAGCCGCAGCGACAGGTGAGCTACGACTGGACTAGTCCAGACTGGTGGAAACCGTCTAGACTAGACCACCTCAGCTGGTGGAGGGTCTATTTCAGTTTGTAAGGGTCAGGATAGTGTAGTGGTCTGGGCGGTCCACTCGCAGGGGAAAGAATCATTATTAACTGATTATTAACAGGAGATAGATTATATTATCCAGGTGTTTTGAGGTTCATAAGGCTTCAGCTGTTACAACAGCACAATGCTGTTTTTCACACCACGTCATGTGACCATCTAATTAAACACCCTGACAACAGGTCAATGTGATGTCACTTCAGATGTCATAATGTGTCAATAATAATACAATTGTTCAAATTATATTTTTAAAAGAGACAAAGAGATGGATTGTGGGTAATGCACGGCAGCTGCAAAATACTATTTCTCTCTCTACTAAGGATATTTCTGACTGAATACTTGCCCTCCCCAGAGAGTGCTGCTCCTCTCTGCCAGGGGGGGGGGACCAGCCCCCTCAGCCCTGCCCACAACAGGAAGTCCCCGGGGACAACATCCTGTTGCTGAGCCAGAGGAGGAAGGTGAGGAAGCGGAGCCGGAGGATCCTGGATCACTGGGTCACCATCCAGGGACTGCTGGCCCACGGGACCCGGTCTCCTGACGGAACCAGGATCTATAACGCTCGGCTCTCTGTTACTACTGTCTGAAGAGAGGAGACGAGAGGAGAGGAGAGGTGGAGAGGAGAGGAGGAGAGGAGAGGTGGAGAGGAGAGGAGAGGTGGAGAGGAGAGGAGGAGAGGAGAGGTGGAGAGGAGAGGAGAGGTGGAGAGGAGAGGAGAGGTGGAGAGGAGAGGAGCCCTACAGGGACATTAGGAATAGTCTACTGCTCCGTTCATAACGATTCATATCTGATTAAAATAATAAAATATACAGTAATGTATATTTTATTTTATACACTAATGTCTGTCCTTCTTTCATTACATAACGACGAGTACACAGCTAAGAGGCTGATTGGTTACCGAGGTTCCCTTGAGCCAGACACACCGGGTAGCGCTGGGGTTTGGTACTGCCAGCTCCTATAGTGACTCTGGATGACCGGCGTGTGCCGGGGAGAAAACCTCATGCTGGTGTGGACCGCAGGGGAGAGACATGGGGCCAGAGATAAGGAGGGCGAGGGGGGGGGGGTATCAGAGAATTTATTGCCATAGCAACAGATCACACAGAGGTCATGTGTCCCACTACAGGAAATATGGACTGATACCACGGGGGTAGAGGGACAATGATAAACCAGAGAGAGAGAGACTGTGGGGGTGGGACATTACAAGAGCGCACACACACACACACACACACACACACACACACACACACACACACACACACACACACACACACACACACACACACACACACACACACACACACACACACAGAACTCAGCAGTGAAGCTCGTTAACTCTTGTCGCCATGGTGACAAGTCTACTCTGTCATGGCCGACAGATGTAGATACCTGTACTACCTGCCCTGGGCGGCCGAGGCTGAGTTACTGCTATTAGAGAGAGAGAGAGCAAGAGAGAGAGAGAATAGAGACAGAGATCAGGGGGGAGAGAGAGAGAATAGAGAGACCAGGGGGAGAGGGAGAGAGTGAGAGATAGAGAGACCAATAGAGAGAGAAACTGACAGAGAAGGAACCACAAAGAAAGATAAAACGGACAACGATGGAAATATTATCAGATAGATGGGGAGAGAGAGAGAGAGAGAGAGAGAGAGAGAGAGAGAGAGAGAGAGAGAGAGAGAGAGAGAGAGAGAGGGTTGGCTCTGTCCCAGTTCGTCTGTCCATCCATCTTTCCTAACAGGGCGAAACTCTGACAGGTCTGTAATAAACACCCAGCAGACACACAGAGATCTAGATTAACACACACACACACACACACACACACACACACACACACACACACACACACACACACACACACACACACACACACACACACACACACACACACACACACACACACACACGTATGTGTTAAATATATAGATCTATATCTAAATATATTTAGAAATAAATAAATCTATATATGCATACACAAATATATAAAGGTGTGTAAACATTACATTTACACTACATTTGGTCACCAACAGACCGCATATAAACCAGACCTGGCCAGCAGTGGCACCTGGTGGCGGCTCAAGGAGCAGCAGGTGAGATAAGGAGATCAAAACCCTCTGGTGGTTTATGTGTTAGGCTAGTAATACTGGGTTTAATCTCACATTCCGTTCATGAGCTCGTCTGTTCGTTGAGTAATTAGCTCGTTGAGAAAATAAAAGCCTTGAAGGGAACAAAAATAAACCACAGTATAAGAAAGTATTTTTTTTATTGAAAATAAATAAGAGATGGGACATTGACATGAACGGTGTGTGGTACTCATTACAGAAAAATATTATATTATAAATCTAGTTCCCTTTGATACAACGGCCCACCTCGTGTTTGAGTTCCCATCATAATATCATCATCTCAGACGGTAGAAAAAGGCTTTATAAAAACATGGACATTTAATGCTTTCCTCCTGACACTGATGTCCACCAGGTGGTGCTGGCGGGGCGTCGACGGAACCACAGAGAAGTCACAGGTTCGAGTCTACTAATAACATTATCTCCACCAATCACAAACCAGCTCAGCCATGGGATAGCTTGTCACAATATTTGGAAGTAACATATGATTCATATACTATAAATATTTCAAACGTATCAAAAACATCCAACAAAAAATACTAAAAGGGTTGATAAGGTCGCAGGTTGATGATGTCATTGTGGCACATTTAATCTAGGTAGGACAGGTATATATATATATATATATATATATATATATATATATATATATATATATATATATATATATATATATATATATATATATAAACACACTATACAAAGACCAGAGGACTCTGCTCCTCTCCCTCATGTTCCTGTTATCTATTACTAACTATTGTTAACTATGATTAACTATTATTCAACAGAATGAGACCGATGTTCACACTCGAGCAGAGCAGAGCGTCAGGACTTCATTGTCTGTGTTCAGTCAGTCTACTCACAGGACGTTTCTTTACATTTGTTCATTAAATAAAGTTTTCCCTTCAGAAAGCGTCTGTCGTCAGTCCAACACGTTTTAAATAAATTCAACGTACACACCTGGCATTTGCATAATAATTAAACAAATACATAAATATAGAAAGATGGCGTTCATGTAGAAATGGAAGACCAATATTGTGTTAAATACTTCCCTTTGCATATCTGCAGTGCTCCAAATGAGGAAACATGTAAAAAACCCAACAAACAATACTATACAAAATAAAACTCTAAACTACATAAAATAATATGAATATATTGATTACAAGACATCTGTGTGGCATCAGATCAATAGAGAGGACAGAAATCTCTAATCTCTAATATAGAGAGCACCTTGGGTTCAACATTAAAATCTAGGATTACAAGCTGTACGTCATCTTTAGATTATAATCCTAGAGAGGTTTTTATCGGAGCAATTATTCAACAATAATCACAACCCATCCCAACACTTCAGACACAATTAAAGAAAATGAGTGTGAACCATTAACACATATTGCTTTCATTATGAGTCCGACTGTGGAAACTAAATGCAGACTAAGAGCTTACCGTCAGGTTGGCATAAACAAACTACATCAAGGCTGATCCTGATGAATACGTAATGTAAGTGTGTATGTGGTAGGTAACCTCACATTTCACAGTAGAAATCGTTTCACTCCACTAATTTACAACATATATGTAAAAATATAGATTTATACATGTACTTCCCTCGTTGCCTTGTGCAAAATAGGAAAAACACAGGAAAAAGGCAAAAGTGCAAAAAAATTAATATTTGGTTATTATAGGATGTTCCCTTTATGTTGAAACTAAAGTAAAGATGTGAAGGATTCGGGTGGGACAGTAGAGCTAGAGTAGAGTAATAATAGAGTAAAGGGAGAGTACCATAGGGCTTGTACATCAGAATGCATCATGGGAGTTTTTGTTGGTGATACTCAACAATGTCTCCTCATAAGGACAAATCTTTCATGATGAATTACTAAACAATGACCAAGAAACCATGACTACCAACACAATAACTAACATTACAATGCTCCTATGCTTCCAAAATGGAGGCGGTCATTGTGATGTACAAGCCCTATAGAGTACAATAGAGTAATAGAAGAATAGCACAGAGTCCAGGAGAGTAAAAGAGACTAATATTGTAGCGTATATTAGAGTGTATTTTTGTCATGTATGTTGACCTCTGCAGCTTGTCAACACCCATATCTATAGCCCACCACTAGAGGGAGCGCTCTGCTCCCTTTCACATCCTGTAACAGCTCTCACTTCCTGTCAGCGCTCTTTCACTTCCTGTAACAGCTCTCTCACTTCCGGTCAGCGCTCTTTCACTTCCTGTAACAGCTCTCTCACTTCCGGTCAGCGCTCTTTCACTTCCTGTAACAGTGCTGATGCAGCAGATATTTATTAATTCATTGCATATAAGTGGAACGGTGTGTGTGACACGGTGTGTCTCATAAAGACGTAAGCATAATATAAATAAAGTTAATTAAAACCACCAGGGCACCTGCTGGTTACCGTGGATACGGAGAGGGTGGGGTGCAGGTGGGTCAGGGCATCACATGTATTCATGTTATAATGATCCATGAACCAAACATTTGAATTTCTGAAGCATCAAGCAGGAAATATTTGGTAATTGTACTCAATGAATGACCTAAACGATTATAAAAATGTTATTCGATTCATTTTCTGACGATCGACTAATCTATTGATCAGCTAATCGTTAGTTCGCCCTAGTTCACTTCCTCAGAGTCCTAACGCCAGAACAGAACAGAACTGCAATGGCGTGCCACTGTGCCCTTCAGCCAGGCATCGATCACAGTGAGAAGGGATGGATTATAAAGTGCTCTGGGAGGAGGAGGAGGAAGAGGAGCAGGAGTGTTTCTGCCGTAGTGCCGCTGGCCAAGGCAGCGCTACAACGGCTGCTGCTGCAGCAGGCGTCTGAAGTGAGGCAGAACCTTACTGTCTGGCAGGTACAGTGCCATCTGCAAGGCGACCAGGATGGTGAACTCAAACTGGATCAGCTCTCGTCTGTGGAGACGGAAACACTCCTCCAACTTCTATAGAGGGAGGAGAGGAAGGGGGGAGAGACAGATTTCATTTTCAGATCAGCACTAAATACGTCACCTGATCACTGACAACACCCCACTCTGCAGGGGTGTGTGTGTGTGTGTGTGTGTGTGTGTGTGTGAGTCTTACATCGATGAGGTGTTTGACCTCTTGTTTCTTGAGGTCACTGCTGATCTTGGCAGCCAATAGGAGGCAGGCAGCTGACACCATCTTCCTGTTAACAAATGATGTTATCGCTGGGTTAGGGACATACAGTGTGAAAGAGTGTGTGTATTGGACAAGTGTGTGTGTGTGTGTGTGTTAGGGCTGCATGATTAATCGTAAAAAATTCATACATCCATGTGATCTAATTTATAAATGAATACGATTGACGCGTTCCTATTCCACTATGCATTCACATCACGCTGCATTCATGTGTTCATGTGATGTAATCCCAGTCATGAAATCAATCACACTTTAATGTAAAGCAAAAAACGCTAATAATTCAACACTCACATCCGGGACATACTGCCTGCGTAAGCAGCGCGTGGCGCTACCTCTTGTTTTTCATTTAGCAGGTTAGAGCAGCCCATGTTAACAGGTTAGAGCAGCCCATGGTAACAGGTTAGAGCAGCCCATGGTAACAGGTTAAAGCAGCCCATGTTAACAGGTTAAAGCAGCCCATGTTAACAGGTTAGAGCAGCCCATGTTAACAGGTTAAAGCAGCCCATGTTAACAGGTTAAAGCAGCCCATGTTAACAGGTTAGAGCAGCCCATGTTAACAGGTTAAAGCAGCCCATGTTAACAGGTTAAAGCATCCCATGTTAACAGGTTAGAGCAGCCCATGTTAACAGGTTAGAGCAGCCCATGTTAACAGGTTAAAGCAGCCCATGGTAACAGGTTAGAGCAGCCCATGTTAACAGGTTAAAGCAGCCCATGTTAACAGGTTAGAGCAGCCCATGGTAACAGGTTAGAGCAGCCCATGTTAACAGGTTAGAGCAGCCCATGTTAACAGGTTAAAGCAGCCCATGTTAACAGGTTAGAGCAGCCCATGGTAACAGGTTAGAGCAGCCACAGCCGTGTGTATATTCCTATTTTTTCTATCTGTAGAATATGTGACAGACATGAATAAAATATAATTATTACTATAACACTTCCGGTGTCCGTTTCAAATGAAGCACTCTGTCAACTTTTTATTATTGTTAGTTATTTTTTATAAGCTTCTTAAACTTTTCCAGTCCAAAATAAATATAAATGAAATGTACATTGAAATGAAACATGTATTATTTAAGGACATTAACTCAATGTAGAAAGATAGGGCTGACTGGCAGAGCCACGCGCTGCTCACCAGGTGGTGTGTCCTGGGAAATGTGTGCAATAAAGAGAGTAATAATATAATAACATAATAATGTTTTTATTGAAAAAATAAGAATTGTGTGAGAGAATTGTGATCTCAATTCTTAGGGAGAAAAGTCGTGATTCACATTTTAGCAATAATGGTGCAGCCCTAGTGTGTGTGAGTGAGTGAATGTTTGTGTGAGTGAGTGAGTGTGTCTGTGTGAGTGAGTGAGTATGTATGTATGTCTGTGAGTGTGTGAGTGAGTGAGTGTGTGCATGTCTGTGTGAGTGAGTGAGTGAGTGAGTATGCATGTGTGTGTGTGTGTGTGTGTGTGTGTGTGTGTGTGTGTGTGAGTGAGTGTGTGTATGTCTGTGTGAGTAAGTGAGTGTGTGTACGTCTGTGTGAGTGAATGAGTGAATGTCTGTGTGAGTGAGCGAGTGTATGTCTATGTGAGTGAGTGAGTGTGTGTATGTCTGTGTGAGTGAATGAGTGTGTGTGTATGTCTGTGTGAGTGAGTGTGTGTGTATGTCTGTGTGAGTGAGTGAGTGTGTGTACCTGTTGTGTTTGTTAAGTCGCCCCTGCAGCACCAACTTCTCAAAGTAAACAAAGGCCATCGCTATGGTAACGGGCTGGAGCCCACAGTCCTCCCCCACAGTGCGCATCTCCCTCTTCAGACTGGAAGAGAAGATGGATCAGGTATTGATCAGTGTGAAGTGTATGTTGTTGATAGCTGGTCTACAGCCTCACCTGGCCTGAGTCAGACTGATTAGACTCTGGGTCTGGGTGGGGCTGTAAACCTGTCGTGCTGAGCAATCATGGCACCCAGGATAAACCAGCTATCACCACACACACACACTCAGGAGAGAGCCACTGTCATGGCAGCATGTTACATCTGCTCGCCTTGTACCTTCTTGCCATCTCCAATAAATGGATATTCTCTCCAACAACTACCTGTGTCTTGTGTCGGAGGAGCCCAGCAAAAGCCACTAAGGTGGTGTGTGGCAGGATTGATCAAGTATTGGTAGTGTATTGATGTTGGTTACCTGCGTATCTTGCTGAGGGTGAGTTTGATGTGAGGAAACTTTTCCTTGAATGTCTCGTTCATGTCCTTCTTCAGATCGGATGGTTTAACATACTCTATCACGGTGGTCTGCAGAGAGTGTGAGAGAGAGAGACAGAAACAGAGTGACAGAGCCAGAGAGAGGGGGATAGAGAGACTCGCATGAATCATTGAGTTCTACCCTCAGTAGTAATCTTCTTAAGTACATGGTGTGACATGTTAGTGTTAGTGTGGATGTCATACACACACACACACACACACTGACGACAGT
Organism: Merluccius polli; assembly: GCA_030340625.1. NCBI lineage: Eukaryota > Metazoa > Chordata > Actinopteri > Gadiformes > Merlucciidae > Merluccius > Merluccius polli. Next base: position 40,417 of record JAOPHQ010000413.1, read on the forward strand.
GTGTGTGGTCATTTGCCCCCTCCCTCACTGTGTTGTGATGTTTAGACCTGGAGGGGTACAGATACAGTGGAGATGTTTCTATATATATACACTCACCGGCCACTTTATTAGGTACACCTGTCCAACTGCTCGTTAACGCAAATTTCTAATCAGCCAATCACATGGCAGCAACTCAATGCATTTAGGCATGTAGACATGGTCAGGACGATCTGCTGCAGTTCAAACCGAGCATCAGAATGGGGAAGAAAGGTGATTTAAGTGACTTTGAACGTGGCATGGTTGTTGGTGCCAGACGGGCTGGTCTGAGTATTTCAGAGACTGCTGATCTACTGGGATTTTCACGCACAACCATCTCTAGGGTTTACAGAGAATGGTCCGAAAAAGAGAAAATATCCAGTGAGCGGCAGTTCTGTGGGCGCAAATGCCTTGTTGATGCTAGAGGTCAGAGGAGCATGGCCAGACTGGTTCGAGCTGATAGAAAGGCAACTGTAACTCAAATAACCACTCGTTACAACAGAGGTATGCAGAAGAGCATCTCTGAACGCACAACACGTCGAACCTTGAGGCGGATGGGCTACAGCAGCAGAAGACCACACCGGGTGCCACTCCTGTCAGCTAAGAACAGGAAACTGAGGCTACAATTCGCACAGGCTCACCAAAATTGGACAATCGAAGATTGGAAAAACGTTGACTGGTCTGATGAGTCTCGATTTCTGCTGCGACATTCGGATGGTAGGGTCAGAATTTGGCGTCAACAACATGAAAGCATGGATCCATCCTGCCTTGTATCAACGGTTCAGGCTGGTGGTGGTGGTGTAATGGTGTGGGGGATATTTTCCTGGCACACTTTGGGCTTATTAGTACCAATTGAGCATCGTGTCAAAGCCACAGACTACCTGAGTATTGTTGCTGACCATGTCCATCCCTTTATGACCACAGTGTACCCATCTTCTGATGGCTACTTCCAGCAGGATAACGCGCCATGTCATAAAGCGCGAATCATCTCAGACTGGTTTCTTGAACATGACAATGAGTTCACTGTACTCAAATGGCCTCCACAGTCACCAGATCTCAATCCAATAGAGCACCTTTGGGATGTGGTGGAACGGGAGATTCGCATCATGGATGTGCAGCCGACAAATCTGCAGCAACTGCGTGATGCTATCATGTCAATATGGACCAAACTCTCTGAGGAATGTTTCCAGTACCTTGTTGAATCTGTGCCACGAAGGATTAAGGCAGTTCTGAAGGCAAAAGGGGGTCCAACCCGGTACTAGCAAGGTGTACCTAATAAAGTGGCCGGTGAGTGTATATATATATATTAGTGATGGGCCGATAATGGCGTTATCGGCGGTATTAACGCGAGATCTTTCATCGGCGATAATATTTTTATCGCCGTTATTATCGCAAACCGAAATCCTCCGGTAGCACCCCCCCCCGCTCAACAATCGGGCAAATAAAGGCTCCGGTAGCACCCCTCGTTCAACAAAAAGCTCCGGTAGCACCCCCCTCCCCCTGCTCAACAATCGCGCAGACCTACTTTTAGTCATTATTTAGGTAAAATATGTCATTATTTAGGTAGCAAACACATATTACGGACACCTTTGACATCATTCAAAGGAGCCACTTTAATCTAGATTAACCTAGATTAATTTCAAGATTACCATTAGATTAATCTAGATTAAATATTTTAATCTATGCCCATCTCTAATATATATATATATCTATATATATATATATATATATATATATATATTAGTGTTGGGCATAGATTAATTTCTTTAATCTAGATTAATCTAACTGTAATCTTGGAATTAATCAAGATTAATCTAGATTAAAATGACTCATTTGAATTCTGTCGAAGGCATTCATAATATGCGGGGGGGGGGGGGGGGGGGCGATTGTTGACCGGAGGGGGAGAGGTGCGCGATTGTTGACGGGGGGGGGGGGGGGGGGGGGACACCGCGAAATGACACCACGAATACGGACGTTTATCATCTTTTTTTAAATATATATTTTTTAAGAGGCCCCTGATTGGCCGAGGCCCCGGGCTGAAGCCCAGGTAAGCCCGTGCATTAAGACGCCACTGCCCAGACCTACGACCGACGGGGGGGGCAGCCCGTTCTCATCCCAACTCGTAATATACCGACGATTTGTCACGCCCCTAGACGTCTGACATTGACGCAAAAGGTTCCCTCCCGCGTCTGTGTGAACCGATCTGTGTGAGTCTACAGCGTCCATTCACTCCAATAATAACCCGGTCACGGTGATAGATTACGCTAACCCAACCCTAACCATAACCATAACCATAACCCTAACCATAACCCTTTTTGGAGTGAATTGTTTCACAGTAGACTGCGGACGCTGTAGACTCTGCTCTGCGAGCGGACGCTGTAGACTCTGCTCGTCTCTTACCACCGCGATCGGGTTTATGAGAACCCAGATCGTTTCACACAGACGCGGGAGGGGACCTTTTGCGTCAGTATCAGACGTCTAGGGGCGTGACAAATCGTCAGTATATTACGAGTTGGGATGAGAACGTGTTGGGGGGGGGGGGGGGGGGGAGGGGGGTCGCCGGGCAGAGGACGCAGCCGTTCCGCGGCGCTTACCTTCCTTGGTGGAGATCCGGTATAGACTCAGCTCCCAACCCAACTTTGACAATAGATTAACGGCGATAATTTTTTTATCGCGCGATAAGAGCCTCGCGTTATCGCAGCGCGTTAACGCCGATAACGGCCCACCACTAATATATATATATATACACACACACACACACACTCACTCACCATGTAGGAGGCGAAGATGAGAACTCGTTTGTGTTTCCCACACGGCCACTGGGGGTCACTGAGGAGGTTAGGGTCGTACTCTGACCGGTCATCTACACCTGGAGAACACACATATACACACACACATATATATATATATATGTACACACACACACACACACACACACAACTATATACATACAACACACACATTCACAATACACACATGAGTTGGTTAAAGATCAGATTGGGTTAAGTGAGACAGAAACTAATCTCTCTCTCACTCTCACTCACCTGTGTGGTGAGCTCATATACGTGGACGCTGAGGTCAGACTGAGAATAATTAAAACCTTCTGTGAGTGAGTGAGTGATAACAGTCTTCTGGCATTACTCTCTCCAGTCTCTTCCTATCTGCGGACTGGATACAACTGCAGCAGTTGTGTGTATATATTAGTGTAGTGTATATATATATATTACCTATCTCTAGTGGCGCGGGGCCCCAGGCTGCTGTAGGAGCTGTGTGTATATATATTTATATTAGTGTAGTGTGTGTATGTATATTACCTATCTCTAGTGGTGCGGGGCCCCGGGGCCCCAGGCTGCTGCAGCAGCTATGTGAGGCGGGGACCTGAAGGGTCACATGACTGGAGCACGACGGCCTCTCACGCACCAGCGCATTGGTGGGATACAGGAACTGGGCGTACGACACCGACTGAGATAGAGACAGAGAAAATAGGTTTTGATGCTGACAGCACAACACATCGGAGCAGCTTGTATAGAGTGTCTGTGTGTTAATGTGAGGTATGTGTGTTTATGTGAGGTGTGTGTGTTAATGTGAGTTATGTGTGTTTATGTGAGGTGTGTACCTGGCTGTAGGGGCCCAGGTGGAAGCCCTCCAGACCAGGTAACATCTCCAGAGATGAGATGTTACCTGAGGAGTGTCTCCTCCTGGGGTGGAGAGACATTGGGTCACTATGGAGAGAGAGAGACATATGGTCATGAGAGAGACATATAGTCATGAGGGAGACATAAAGAGAGACAGAGAGAGAGAGAGAGACAGAGAGAGAGAGACATATGAGAGAGAGACATAGGGTCCCTATAGAGAGAGACAGAGAGGGTGTACCTGATATGGAAGCTCTCGCCATAGGGCAGCACAGAGAAGGCAGCGCACAAGGACTTCTTAGCACAGATCAGAACGATCCTGGAACACACACACACACACACACACACACACACACACACACACACACACACACACACACACACACACACACACACACACACACACACACACACACACACACACACACACACACACACACACACACGAAACAACAGGATGTTTTAGTAAGACTTCCTGTTACAAGACCTATCAGATAATAGGCTAACAGTTAACATGCTAGGAGCCAGCAGGTTAACAACTAACAAGTTAACAGCTGAAGGACGTCTCCTAGCTGGACCACAGAGTGTCTGGGAACACCTCAGAGATCCTGAGGCAGCTGTCTGATAGGCAATAAAACAACACTGTACTAAAACCAGCGAGGGCTCAGGATAGTCGAGTAGTGAGTAGTGTTCGGTTCCCAGCTGAAAGGTTCTGGGTTTGATCCCCAATGTCCACAGTCTACCTGTAGGCATCCGAGCGCAAGATGCCCCCTAACCCCTACCTGCTCCTTAATGACCTGTCTCTGTACTGTCTAACCCCTACCTGCTCCTTAATGACCTGTCTCTGTACTGTCTAACCCCTACCTGCTCCTTAATGACCTGTCTCTGTACTGTCTAACCCCTACCTGCTCCTCAATGACCTGTCTCTGTATTCACTGTACGTCTGCTAAAGCGTGTGTGTGTGTGTGTGTGTGTGTGTGTGTGTGTGTGTGTGTGTGTGTGTGTGTGTGTTACCTGCTCCCCCGGGTGTCGTAGGGTCTCATGTTCTTGATGAAGTGAATCTTCTTGGTGAGGCGCGGCCTGGCGGAGCCTCCTGATAGGTTACGACTCCTGGAGGGGGCAGAGCCACTGGTTACCAACGGTTACTAGAAATAACACACTATAGCAGCTATAGCTAGTAGCAATACATCTTCTGATATGAAAGGTTTTCATACACACAAACACACAGACTCAACCTGGACAAACAATCATTGCATGCTTGCATACCCCTTCATAAACATTCATCAGTTCACAAATATATGAACACAGATGTGTGTCACATGACTCTGATAGCACAGTATTATCTCTTGTTATACAACTCCACACACACACACACACACACACACACACACACACACACACACACACACACACACACACACACACACACACACACACACACACACACACACACACACACACACACACACACACACACACACACACGATTTAAACTCCCAGCATGTGTCCGCCCCAACCTCGAGCCAGATGGTCATTATGTGTGTGTGTGTGTGTACGTGCGTGTGCGTTAGCCGTGTGGTCAGACTTGTGTACTGTCCAATCAGCCGTCTGCTCAGCCTGCTTATGTAACATCCTGTTACATCACATGACTTCCTGTGCAACACGGCGATAACAGATACACCGAAAATACTCACACTTCACACACAAGTTAAGTTTTAAACGGTACAGGACTTCTTAACCCCAACCTGCTCCTTAATGACCTGTCTCTGTACCGTCTACCCCCTACCTGCTCCTTAATGACCTCTCTCTGTACTGTCTAACCCCTACCTGCTCCTTAATGACCTGTCTCTGTACTGTCTAACCCCTACCTGCTCCTTAATGACCCGTCTCTGTATTCAGTGTCCATTACAAGTAACCTGAGCCTAAAGTAATGTTTCATATCTGCTTTCTTTTGTCTGACGAACCACACTGCCGCAACAAACACAACAAACAAAAGTTAGCAAATTGGTGTTGGCCAACATTATATACTTAAAAATAATGAAAATAATATAAGTAAGATATAGATGTAAGATAAGTATCATTATAATCTATACATTTTGATAGTAAACTGTAGTTTATGTAAATGTGGGAAGCTATTTAAGTATTTATTAATTGTATTTCTGAATATGTTCATATCTAGACCACTGTAACACTACCTAAAAAGCCACCTAAAAATAACAGAAAGGACCACTGGGAAATAAATATTCATAAAAAGGTTAAACAGAGGCTAAATATATGATATTTATAAATACCATGTCTGTATATTTATAGATGAGTCTGACAGTGTTTTCATATCTGAAAATAGTCCTGGTGATCTTTTTCTGTTTCTACGGTAACCAACTTTGGGAACAGAAGTTTGATGAAATTGTTAGTGTTAGTTATCCTCGGCCAATCAGAAAGCTCCTCTGTGGTATGCGTTCTGTGAGCCTGCAGCTATAGTTTAAATACATGGAGCTGTACAGCTGTGGGCAATACCATATCATATCTACATATAATACAACGTACACATCAAAAGACTACAGATGTTGAACAACTTATTTAGAATTTCAAAGAAGAAGAATATAATTAAGAATTAATTAGTTCATTCAAGGGGTGTCACGATTCCCATTTTAAATCGAAGATCGATCGATTTCGATCATCAACATCAAAAGCAGGATTGACGATTAACAAAAGAAAAGAAAAAAATAACTTTGTGGGGCTGTCATCTAGTGGCTCTTTTTGTTTTTGTGCAGTTATTTCACCAATTTGGTGAAATACGTTTTCTGTCATATTTTAAATAAATGATTTAAATTTGATCATATTGCTTATCTCCCAAAGAAATATAGTGGTTATATCACACATACCATGAAACCTATCCTTTTAAAGAAGAATTTGAAGTTGTCAGGGCATGA
>JAOPHQ010000414.1:0-27500 GCA_030340625.1 Merluccius polli
CCTCTCGTTCCGGAGTTGAAAGATGTCACAGACTTGAGGCATCGCTCGGACACCACTGGAGCGGCGAACACTAAAAACGAGCGGACACTGGACGAACAAGCTCGACCATGTGGCTTTTACCTGAGTTGAAACTCTACTATAGGACACACAAGCTAATGTAGCGGGATATAATTGATTTAGCATGCTACTACAGTATACCTAAAGCATACTCACTACCTACCTATCCTTCCCCATGACCCCCTCACTATGTATTTAATGGTACTTGAAAAACCAGCAGCCAATAGCCTGCCTGAAGACAAATTGTTTAACGAACACACATTAATTTACCAAGTCAATTAATGCTATCTGTGAATATTCTTTCTAAAAAAACATGGTCCTCTTATTACAAACATTGTCTGTAATCTCAACCCGACTATTTTTAATAGTCTGGGTAGAGGGGCACAGTGGGAAAGTAAATGCTTTTCCCTACCCAGACAATTACATGAAGTCATTGAAGCTCAGAAAACAAAGGTTGCTTATAGTATAATCAATATATCTGTTACAACTGTATCGTGGTGTTGAATTGAGGTTTCGGAAAAAACTCCGATTGGATGGAGATTGTTTTTGTGTTTTGAAAAAGGGCATAAGGAACCGTCTTGATCCACTTGTATATGCACCATTCAAGTATTATTGGGACTGCGTGGCAAACAAACAGTAGTATTGTACAACATGAAGATATACAGTTTCAGACATTAGAGAGCCTCGTGTGTGAATGTAGCGACGACAAACCCTGAACAACACTATACAATACCACTGTTCTCACTGCACCCGGACACAGCGACGTGTTGCCCCGCGGGGGAAATGAAGGGAGAAAAATGTATCGTGTTTTTTTGAGATGTCAGTTATAGTGCAGCGTACGCTAAATTAAATGCTATTTAAGTTTAGTCTTCCTGCTGCACTCCCTTGAGGGAACATGAGTTGGGTGATCGTGCAATAAAATGTAAAGGATTTCCGGACTGTGGTTGTATGGTTCTTGGGGTTTGGTATTTTTATGTCAAGATCGGTTTCACCCCATGGTTATTTCGGCCAGGTCCCAGGTAAGTATTGTCTATTGATTTTCGATGGCTTGCTTATTTTATTATAATGGTCGCTTAATCTGTAGTCATTTAAGGAGTGCCGTGAGGCCTTGGTGTGATTTGACTGTACTTGGTCTGACCGCTAGGCTCAACTGCCACCAGGTGTGTGTGCACGCCAGCTCAGCTGTTCCTACTCCTCTGGGCACCTCTCATTTTTGCACTCATAATAGTGCAGCAGACAAGACCCACATTTCCCCCTGTGTTGTTTCTCATTTCACTGCCGATGAGGCTCATGGATGAGGGTCTGTAGGCTGTAGAGAGCATGGACCACCAACGGCCACCGGGGAGGGTGGTCCCCAGGGGTCTTGGAGATCAGCACCATGGAGAGCGCCCCTTGTAGCCCTATGCAGACCCTTTCATCTGGCAGCCATGTATATACAATACCGGCACACACCGGTATTGGCTCGACGACAGAGCAGATTGCAGATTCACAATAGGGAATCAATTGGTCAGTATTTTCTTGTATTATTTAATCATTTTCAAGTGCTCTATGAGTCAGTGGGACTAATTCTACATCAATATTATAAATCTGTACAACAGTGCTGCAACAGTGACACGGGTACCCAGAGGTAGAAGAAGGTCGCTAGCTCATCAATACTAAGATGTACAGACGATGGCCTTTTTTAAGATATGTCGTAATTGTTATATGTTGGCTATGTTTGAATGTGTTTCTAGTTTGTGCCGAGAGGGGGGTTTAATGTTAAACGTGTCACCTTAGGGTGGTGGTGTTTTGTGTTGTGTCTGAGATGTTCATGGAGCAGATGAACAGCTTCTTGAGTCATAAGTACACTCAGGCTCATCTTGTCCTCCACTTGCCACAGCCTCAGTATTATCTGGAAATACTGCCACCTGGTGGTCGTTACCTCTACAGCACCTTACAAAAGGAAAGACTTGTTTTATGTACATCATACTTCATAATATGTCCATGTCCTTCACCTAGTCAACACTCATCAGCGACGGGCAGAGTTGTTAGAAAACACGCGGATGAGTCAGCGTCTTAATATTGTAAAATTTAATTTCATGGCATTAATATAATGTATGTGAGCGGACAAGCTATCATTTAAAAAAGAAATGAATAAAGAAAAACAAGAATATATTTTACACAAATTGAAGTAAGCTTTAGCAGCATAACGACCACTTTTGAGATGAATAGGACAAGAAGGGGAAAAAGGGGGAGCCCCCCCCGAAAAACAGGACTGCTGGTACTACTGGAAACAGGACTCGCACCCGAGCTCGTCCACGCATGACATCACATGCCTGCCACTGAGCCGAAGCAATAAGGAGAAGCCACACAAGGCCAAGGCGGGGTAGTGTTGTAGGTGAATGTGGGGCTCAGGCGACACCACACCGCTAAGGCTATCACAGCTAATATGTCGCGGCAACCCCATAGCAGTACCATCAGTCGCATTTCTGGGAAATAGGACGTATAGCCGACCTGGGCGAGATTACCGTTTCAAATCTATTTCTAGGATACACTTTCTGAGATTGACGGATCTACTGTATATATAGAGATCCGGCAGCAGCGGTTTTGCTCCGTAAAGTGCACTTCCTCCGGTCATCTTCGTCGTAAACTCGGGAGGGGCACAGAGAGAAAGCCGATGCTGAACATAACTGGGGAGGGGGGGGGGGGGGGAAAGGATTTTGAATGAGTAATCTCCCCAGGTGTGGTAGGACAGTTGCCGTGGGTTACAGGTTTTGGCAGCACTGCAGTTTGCCGCCCCGCTGGCCGTCGGTGGTGGGGGGGACGCTGATGTCCACCACGTTGTTGCCGGGGGACTCGTCGTGGGCGGACCGCTCGGCTATCTGCTTCTGTGACACGATGCGATAGATTTCTGTTTAAGAGAGATAGGCAATGCAAAAAGAAAAATAGTTAAATAAATGCGAGTACTAGAAAGTACTTTCTTTTGTACAAACAACAATCCCTGGGAACAAAGATTATCTTCTATCTTACTGTCCCACAAATGACCCTGATTATTATTTAAGTTGATGTTTCAAATGAAGGTTTGGAGACACAATGTGCATGTTATCACTGTAACCTCGATACAGAGACTTGGCCATGGTGTAAGAATGACTTATCTTAACATTCAGACCAGGATATCTGGATTCCACTTGAAATAACAGATATGGTTTAGCTTTTTCAGTCTATATATATATATTTAAAGCAAGCATTTATTTTCTGTTTCTCTTGAGCTCACCTGTTAGGATATTCTTGAAAGCTTCCTCAACATTTGTTGAGTCCAAGGCAGACGTTTCTATGAACGACAGATTGTTCTTTTCTGTGGAACGAAAAACAAAGGAAAGGAAAAGGATATATTTATATTTATATATTTATATATATATTTATTTATTTATTTATATATATTTATATATTTATTTATTTATATATATATTTATATATTTATTTTTATATATTTATTTTATATATATATATATATATATGTATACACACACACACACGCACATTTTTACATTATTCTGCGTATTTCTATTTATTATTACTATCCTGTACTTCTGCTTTAATATAGCTCATGGTATCTTATCTCATCTCATCTTATCCTAACCCCGCGGTACCTGCGAAGGCGCGGGCCTCGTCGGTGGGCACGGCCCGCAGGTGGCGCAGGTCGCTCTTGTTGCCCACCAGCATGATGACGATGTTGTTGTCGGCGTGGTCGCGCAGCTCCTTCAGCCAGCGCTCCACGTTCTCGTAGGTCAGGTGCTTGGCGATGTCGTACACCAGCAGGGCCCCCACCGCGCCCCGGTAGTACCTGGGGAGGGGAGGGGAGGTCAGGTCCAGCCAATGAGAGGAGAGAGCTTCAGATTGGCCACCCCTAGGCTGAGAGAAGGTCATGATTTTTATCGTTTTTCCGGTCCACTGAAATACATTTTCCATTCTCTTACTTCCTATGAGGTGTGTGCGCCGATTAACAGACCCCAGGGAGAGAGAAGAATAAGAACATGACAAGAACAACAACAAAGATGAGGAGAGTACGCATTTTTACGATGAATTTGACAAAGCAATATCCGAAACATGTAACGTAGACAGATATCCCTCTATCAGCAGCCCCTCCCGCTCTCTTGCCTCTTTCCACTAAGCCCTTGTAACTGAAACAGTTATCCCTCCCTCCGAAGTCTTGCCAATAATACATATTTGTAACACCCCATTCCAGGCATTTTGTCGTGAGATGACCACCCCTGGGATCCTGGTTAGGTTACCCCTAATAACCTGTCAGAGGGCGGGTGGGCTATGTCTCTTTCTCTGGGTCTACTGTGGTTGATAATAACTAGTACACTTGTGAAATACTGCATCCACACACGGCTGTTATGGTTATAACATACAGCTTGCTCATAGTAGTCCTCCACTAAAATAAGACTCGATTCACAGAGATTTTGTGGCATTTTTGTAAGCAATGCCTCAAAGGAGAGGCGCTCTCTTTTTGGCATGCTGGTCAGGGTAAATCTAAAATGCTATTAGTCTCAGATTCAGCAGTTATTAATGATCAAAATTCCCTTGCTATAACTCTCCAACATATCTGCACAAACAGACATTTTGGTTCTGTCACCATGGTGACAAGCACATGAGTTATGATTTGATATCTATTTTCATAACGGTTCATTATTTAGTCATTTATCAACTAAAAATACCAAACGATCGGTTCAGAATTGCAACTGTTGGATAGGTTTCCTCTGTTTAAGCTGATAAAATGAGTAATTTAGTTTCTGGGCTGCAAGTCAGACAAAGCAAGCAAATATCGGATATCAGTTTGGGCTCTGACTTGGGGTGAGCACTTACCATTATTCATATTTCATAGACAATTAAATAAACAATTCATCATAACAATGTTAAGAATAATACACAATGGAAATACTTTCCACATATTTCATTTCATTCTATCCCCGTATTCAGCAGCAACACTAACCTATCATCTATCAGCACACACACTGGTATAGCCTTACACAGCGGCACACATATTCACACACATTTACACGTATATTCATTCACATTTTCACCTATTCATTCACATATACATTCACATATTCACACTTGTCACGACCTGCTGGCTCTCGGGTCTGACAAGGAAATGGCGTCACCTCACACGCATCTGCAGGTTTCAACCAATTCAATTGAAGACTTTTTAATACCTTTTTAATACCGTTTAAACACAATTTAATACCGATTTCACGGCCCAATGGCATATAGGTAAACTCCCCAACCTGGAATTGTTACAAGTATATACATTTATTTTATTGCTATTAGTTTATCTCAGCCGTGCTGCTTGTCTGACGTATCCTGTTATGGTGCCAGTGCAGCGGTCAACACAGCTCCTGCATGTCGCAGCACACAAATAAATATCTATTTCACATAAAATACATACAAGTTTGACATTTATGCTTTGACGTTTATTATTTCTCCTTTCCCGACGGTCGCAAAAAATATTTAAGACCTATGCGAATGACATTTAAGATTTAATTGTAATGCCTTTTAAGGTCTTACATTTAAGACTTTTTAATACTTTTAATACCCCCGCCGGCCGGGTGACATATTAGTTCACATTTTTCACTTTCTCACACACACACACACACACACACACACACACACAGATTCATTCCCATAGATACTCTGTATAAGTGTGGGGAACATTGTGAACTCACGCGGAGGTGATGGCCCTGTAGCGCTCCTGGCCGGCCGTGTCCCAGATCTGGGCCTTTATCGTCTTGCCGTCCACCTGGATGCTGCGCGTGGCGAACTCCACCCCGATGGTGCTCTTGCTCTCCAGGTTGAACTCGTTGCGCGTGAATCTGGAGAGGAGGTTGCTCTTCCCTACGCCCGAGTCCCCAATCAACACAACTGCAGAGGGAAGGATAAGGAATAATAGAGTATAATAGTTACACACACATACTGGTACCTGTGGAGCCACACTGTGGAACTTCCTGTCGTTTACCTTGTCCAGCACACTTTGCATTGCTGTTTACTCAAGTGCATCTCTGTGATTTAGATTGTTTTCTTATTTTTGCTTTATTTTTCAAGTCATTTCTCATTCTTGTTATTGATAAGCATTTTGAATTGCTGATTGAAGTCTGATTTGATTTGATTTCCAGAGGTCAACAAGAGATGAATTACAGAGATGAATGAAATGTTGCAATGCAACTTCCCGGAGGTTATTAGGAAGAGGGGGGGGTTAATACACAATAAAGCCGCCATGTCTGGTTTATTATCCTATGCTACATGAGCACAAAAGTTGCGTTTGTTTTGGTTGTGTTGTATATCATCTTGGCTGATGAGTCACTGTAAAGCTGTGGTTTACTCAGCAGACTTGAGACTCCACTGTGTGGTGGGGTTAGTCTCCGGGAATAGCATGGCGAGGTGGCGGTGGTGAAGGCCCCTTGTTTTTTTTTTTGCTCTCCACAAAAGGAAATGCAGCCAAACTTTTGTCTTCCCTGACGGCCTCGTGCCACAGGGTTTAGTAGCTGCAGGAAGCCGATAACATGTTCCTACCAAACCCTGAATCGGCAGTTTCTAGCCCTTGTGTGGGCCCTTCCTGCGTCTAGCCACAGGGTACAAGAATGATGTTGCAGGGGGGGGGGGAGAGAGGGGGAGACAGAGAGGGGGGGGGGGGGGGGGGGGGGGAGAGAGAGAGAGGGAGAGAGAGAGATAGATGGATGGTGCCTCCGGCAGATGTCCTATTCATCCCACAGAGGATACTTTGTTACATCTTAGGCGGCCCTTTGGCTGTCAGGCCTGCTGGGATGTTAATGTGCCACCGCAGGTGATGGCATGACTACAATAATAATAAAAACAATAATAATAACAATAAATAACATGACACTATACATGAAATCTAAACCTTAGCCGTAAACATGAAACTCAACCTTTCATTTGGCCAGTATAGCCATAGTGGTGACATGGTTGTTATTGCTCAACTCTTGAGAAGAAAGGATGTTGAGTATCATCACATGCAGTATATAGGGAAGTTGATTCATTATTATTGATCTATTGGAAAGGCACTGTAATGTACAAAACAGATACAATGAATTTCAAGAAAGCCCCCCAAAAAACGGTTAAGATGAGACGTGAGGGTGGATGGTCATATAAAGTTTAAAAGGTTGCACAACAGTGGCTTGCATCCTACGTACCCTATAAATACAGATGCGGGCGTTGTGTTGTTACAATGACAGCATTATGTAGCAACAGCAGCAACACACACACACACACACACACACACACACACACACACACACACACACACACACACACACACACACCATAGCACCAGGGAATACATTGTCCCTTTGATAAACATCCAGTCACACCTTTGACATAAAATGGTTACACCCGTGTATAGCCTACTGCAGTTTTTATACATATTCGGGATAATGATGAAACAATTCAGAGATGTTACCAGCTTTTTGTCGTTGTAATTCTGGACATACGGGGGAATGCAGTCATCTTTTCTTTTTTTTGGGGTTGTTTTTTTTTACCTTTGAACAAGAAATCGTACTCATCGTCTCGGTTCCCCATTGTGGACGAGGCCGGTCCGCCACTTGTCCGAAGAGGATATTTGAAGAGCGTGTGTGTGAATTGTCGTTATATATATATGTACAATAAACAAAAAAGAAAAGAGGTTATAAATGATGACAAGACTCACTGCGCACAGTGCTGGCTGTCAGAGCAGGCTGGCCGCAGGAAAAGGGACGGCGCCTCAACTCTGCAGAAGGGGAGGAGCCCATGCGCTTTAAATACCTGCCGCTGGGGGGCGCTGCTGCCGCATGCAGGAAATACCGGTCACAAGAAGTAGTGATGGATGAAAATAGAAACTAACTACTCTCTCTCTCTCATCTCTCTCTCTGTCCGTCTCTCTCTCTGTCATCTCTCTCTGTGTCATCTCTCTTTTCTCTCTGTCTCTGTCTTTCTCTCTCTGTCTGTCTATCTGTCTGTCTGTCTCTCTTTAACATGATACTTCTACGTATGCCCTTGTGCAACAGCGCATTGTACCGCTGATGTAGAGCAGAGAAACTGACCCATCACTACTTTTTATTAAACTAAATTAATTAATTTATTGTTTACCCTGTTTAGAATGGTATTTTGAATACTACTGACCCATCACTACTTTTTATTTTATTTATTTATTTATTGTTTACCCTGTTTAGAATGGTATTTTGAATACAACTGACCATCACTACTTTTTATTTTATTGTATTAATTAATGTATTTATTTATTTATTTTTAATCGATTCTGAGCCACACCTACCAGGTCTCCTCCTATTGGCTGGCGGGGAGGTCAGCTGCTGCGGCGGAGTCGCACGTGCTGCCCGTGCTGCGCGTACTGGCTGGCGGCGGCGGCGGCGACGCGCATTTTGAAGATCAAGATGGCGGCCTCCGTGTGTCGGTGTTACGAGGTTAGACCGGCGACATGTCATTCATTGCTGGGAGAGGTTTTTTTTGTACTGATTTGACCGACTTTGACTTGGCGTATTAGTCCTGCTTGTCCGGTAAAAGGGCACGTCCGTTTCGGCGGACGCTAGATACGTATTTACAGCGCATTCACGGGCCGTTTGAATCAGTTCCGAGAAGGCCTGCATTACAGCTCAAAATGTGTCCGTTTAACGTGGCTCGGTGCTCCGGTTCCGAAGAGCCGTTTGAAAACGCGTATGCGTACCGTGTGAACGCGTTAATGGCGGTGACAGCAGCAGCATGTGTCGTCACTGTCTCGTTCCCTCCCTCCCTTGCAGCTCGTGGGGAGACGTGTGCTGCTGACCCGGTCCTCCCGGGCTCTGGCCTCCCGGTTCGGAGGGACCGATGGCTACCGGAACCCGACCCCCCAGATCCAAGACGTCCAGGTATGGGTTCACCGACCCTGGTTATGTGATGTTGATGATGAAATGTTACCACATGGACCACGTAACGACCAGCAGTCAAAGTACTTCAGGCGTCCACCTCTGATGAGGTCATTCATGTTGTCACTGTTGCCACTCCATGCCAAAGACACGTTTCAATTGGGGGAGACACCATGTAGGCTGTGAACAAAAATAAATATATATATATATATATATAAGAATAGAAAACAGCTATTTGTGTTTCAAGTCCAGGATGTGTTGTGCTTGTGAGCCTGCTAGATCAACGAGGAGAGGAGGAAAGCATTGACTGCTGTGGCTGATGCTTTTTTTTTATCCAAAGCGACTTGCGTTACCCTGTTCAGGTGGAGGTCATAAGGAGCAGCTAGAGGTTAATGTGTCTTGCTCAAGGACGCCTACACAAAGTTGGTGGCCCTCATCAGGGATTGAACCAGGCACCTTTTAGGTTGGGAGTCGTAACACCTTAGCCGCTACAGTGTCCTGCATGCATTTAACTAAACATGAGTTTGGTTAAGGTGTTACTGTATGTCTAGAAACCAGGGTGGGGCAATCATTCAATATTATCGTTTATCGTCTTTGAATGGTATTGTATCGTCATGAAATGGAGATATCGACTTATTGTGATACTCGGTTTCATAGTATGAATGAATTACGATACGCCCTTCAAATGATTAAATAAGGGAGAAAGGAAAAGTAGTTTTAGTCCGATGCCATACTTTACATTTGCATATACTTCAATGTAGTGACCCTCAGACCCGGTTTAGACTGGTATTTTGAATTTAGCGATCTTGTGTGAAATTCCACATAATTATCGTGATAATACATTTTTCCATATCGCCCAGCCCTACTAAAAAAAAACATCACTTAATCCATCCATTGTGTTTTTATCCATGAAGGTGCGCCATTCGTCCGGTCGCAAGGGTTTCTTCGGGGAGTTTGTGGACAGCGTGCGGCAGGAGTTCGGTAAGAACCAGGAGATGAAGGACAACATCAAGAAGTTCAGAGACGAGGCCAAGAGACTGGAGGAGTCCGACGCCCTCCAACAGGCGCGGAGAAAATATGTACGTACGGCGTTTTGATTTACAGTATGGATTCATAAAAGTAAATGGAGGAGAGAGTAACTCATTCGACTTAAATGGCTTTTTTGTTTAATTAAATGTATTTGTGTTTTGTTTTTTGTCATTAGAAAACAATTGAATCTGAGACAGTGAAGACATCGGAGGTGTTCAAGAAAACCTTCGGGTCATTTAGTGAAACGGTGAAGGAGGTAAGCTAGCTATCGGCTACATCTTGAATGTATTTACACAGGATTGCTGTTCAATAGCCGAGTCATTTCTTATCAACCAGCAATGGCGGAGTGGCTACTCAATGGGTACCAATTCTTTAGTAGGGACTATATCAAATAAAGGCTATGGTATCTATATTTCATTATTTATCCTCTATTCATGATGTCTCACAACAGTACAAAGATTTGTGATTACCATATTAATCTGTCTGTGTGTGTGTGTGTGTGTGTGTGTGTGTGTGTGTGTGTGTGTGTGTGTGTGTGTGTGTGTGTGTGTGTGTGTGTGTGTGTGTGTGTGTGTGTGTGTAGGGTCTGGAGGAGGTCAGCCGCACAGACCTGGGTAAGAAGATCAAGGAGGGTGTGGAGGAGGCGGCCAGGACGGCCAAGCACTCTGCCCAGTCTGTTTCCAAAGGAGGGGAGAAGCTGGGCTCCACAGGGGCCTTCAGGGCCATCTCCCAGGTCAGAGCTCACACACACACACACACACCCCCCCCCCCCATTATAAATGACCCTGACTAATGTGGTTATCATACATTTGTGTGCAAATTAAGTCTTTTCGTCTCAAACTAGTGTCTAAATAAGCTAAATAAAGAAGCTGTTTTAGTGTGCCAATGTAACGGGGTTGTTGTAGATTGTTGAAGTTCGTCAAAATTAATTTCTATATTCATTCAGTACTCTTTTTATTTTGCAAGCAAGTTATCTTGTTTTTTATATTTACTTGGGTAATAGTGTAGTATCCTATCTTTATCTATGCAAGGCTCCTTTTTATTGGAGCGCCCTCATGTGGCGGGTGGTGGTAACTATAGTGACCGTAAATCGTCATTTCGCCCCTTTTGCTCGCTGACGATTTCAGATGTGGTATGTACTGAAAACAGCTCTGTAATTTGTTCAAATACTAAGTTATAAAATCAACTTCACTCAAATCAAAGTATATATTAAATGACATGGGTAGTCTTGTCACGTTTTGTGACTGTCAGGCAGGGCTCCAGACTAACTTTTTCACAGGTAGCACTGGTGCCACCTAGCTTTTCATTTAGTAGCACCAAAACAAATTAGGTAGCACCATATTTTTCAGGGGGGGGTGGCCCCAACCAATATGGCGGCGACGCTGGGTTACGTTCCAGCACGTCATGAGGCGTCTACGTATATATGTGTATGGGATCAACCAGGATGGCCGTAGAAAACCGTAGTAATCGGGCCGCACCTGGAAGTGCTCGCCACGGCCCCGAAGCTGAGTCGGGGAACTAACTGTGCGGTCCGCGCTGCGTAGTGCGAGGCGGCGTCGCCGTTTTCGGAGGTTCCCACGGGAAGGGGGGAGACCAGCCGTCCACGGCAGGACTGCACGACACTCATGCTTTGGTGCAAAATAATCTACTATCGACCGCTTCATATCTGCTTTGTTTAATTTTTTTTAATTTAGCGCGATCATTCAGTGAGCGCGCTGCGTGTACGCGCGCGCGCACGACTGTGCACATAACGTGTGCAGACAGGCAGGCAGACAGGGAGCGAGAGAGAGAGAGGAGAGATAGGACTCGCAGGAATGAGCCAGAAAGTAATATTTTATTATCAACCACAACCATTAATGCACCAACATAGCCGCGGGAGTGGGGAGAGAAAGAAAAAAACCAAAAAACTTTTTTCTCACTCGTCCTCCTGCAAGTAGCACCGGAGCGACCTCATTCAATTTTAACTTGCACCTTAAGAAATTAGGTCGCATATGCGACCTAATAGGTCGCACTCTGGAGCCCTGCTGTCAGGGCAGGAGCTGTATGTTTCACCATCACCAACCACATTCATGTGTTTGTCTAACAGCTGTGTTTAAATAAACCCTGTGAACCGAGTGGCCTCTTCAGTCTGCTGAGATTGAGCCGAAATAGAGGGGTTACACCATGATACACTTGTATTACATCAGCAAGTCACCGTAGCCCATATGCATTTTTGATAGCTGCCTACTTTTCTGGATATATGCCCATATTAGGATGCTTCCTGTCAGTTTTGCTCCTTGTTAAAGCTGTGGGTCCAATAGCTGGTTGTAAGCGGAGGGTTCTGGTGTCTCTTCTCTGCAGGGCATGGAGAGCATGAAGAAGGAAATCGACATAGGACACGATGGCCCCTACAGAGCCCCTCCTCAGCTGAGGAAGAGGAGTGAGTTCTCCTCCAAGCCAGGGGACAACACCAGGGTGTTTGAGGCCAACGAGTGAGTAACTGTTAACCACGCGATCATGTGAAGCTAGCCTCCTGACCTCACATGGAAAATCTGCAGTTCATGGTGTATTTGTTGTATGTAGGGCTGCAACTAACAATATTTTTTTCGATTTAAACATTTAGTGTAGAAAATGTGATAAATAATAGCATATGCCGTAGACTCAATGTCCTTGCTTCATCTGACAAGCAGTCAAGAAAAAACTAAAGTATTCATTTTATAATGATCCATGAACCAAACTTTACATTTCTGAAGCATCAAGCAGCAAATGTTTGGTGGTATTTGTACTTGATAAATTACCTAAACGAAAAAAATTGATTCGATACATAAAATAAAACGACTCAACCTAAAAATTTCAGAAAAATTCAGAAGTTACTGAAAATGTGGTCAATTACATATATATGCTAGTAGGTGAAATTGAAACCCACAGCTCCACAATTCCTGCTCTTTCCCCTGTCTACCTAAGAAGACAGTATGACTGTACACACACATGCATATTAGTATTTGCTAAAATAAGCAGGAAACAATGCAACAGTGGGTGACACCAGTGCTGCGGTGCTGTATACGACCCTAGGGTTGGCAATGAGCGCATCTATAAACGCTTTGTGATTTGATATAGAAAATCACTTCCTTCAGAGTTTGACACATGTTCACTTTCTTGTCCATGGCTTGGTCATGGCTTTTATTTAGGCTAATTTGAATTGTTAGAATGGCACCGATCTTTTATATAATGTATAATATAGTGTTCGATATCCACTTTCTGGTACCGCCCGTGTTCGCCACATGCATTAAGATCATCTCTCCGTGTGTGTGTGTGTGTCAGGGAGGCCATGGGCGTGGAGCTTCACAAGGACTCCAAGTGGTACCAGCAGTGGAAAGACTTCAAGGACAACAACATGGTGGTCAACAGTAAGGAACACCTGCATCCACTGTGCTGATGACAAGTTACTACTCTAGAGAGGCTTAAAGCGTTGAAGAGAGATTCAAAACACTCGTCTAAACGGGGCAAATGAGTGAGGTGCAAATCAACTTAACGACAGCAGGGGGTGCTAGACTCATAACAATGGATCACAAACCAGGCACAACTGATATTCACTTGACATGAACCCTCCTTTGAGTTCCATACATTTTTCATGATTTAAAAAGTAGCCTAGTAACTTGTGTATGTGGATTGTATACGTGTTTGTCTCCAGGGTTCTTTGAGATGAAGATGAAGTACGATGAGAGTGACAACACCATGATCCGAGTGAGCAGGGCTGTGACGGACCGGGTCACGGACCTCATGGGTAATGCCTCCACCACCCGGTCCTTAATGCCAGGGTTTCTCAACCTCGGGGTCCCACATGTATACCCTGACGGGGTCATCTGGGATTCCTGAATTCTTTGAGCTGTAGTTGTAATTGCTTTATTTGATGCAATTTGGATTGGATTGTAATATCTTTACAATATTATTGTTCATATTTATTCATGACCATTTCTATTCACTTTTGCATGGTTCACATTAGGAGGATGCAAAATCTGGATGTGCAGGAATTTTGTATATGAAATGCAAGTAAAACAATAACATTAAAGTAACTGGACACGGTAACATACACAGAACTGGTGTAAGCACTATGTATACAGTAATGAGTAATGGAGGGATTTAAATAACGGCGTAATGTGCTGCTAGCGCCTTAATGTGAATACAAATCGCCTCCTTGATTGTTTTCCTGAATTGTAGTTCTACATTTTATTTTTCCCATAGGTGGCCTCTTCTCCAAGACGGAGATATCCCAGGTATTGACGGAAATCCTGAAAGCCGACCCCAACTTCGACAAAGACTCCTTCCTCAAACAGTGTGAGAAGGACATCATCCCAAACATCCTGGAGGTAAGACCGCCTCTCCATTTTTCATGAAAACACACGCGCGCACACACACACACACACACACACACACACACACACACACACACACACACACACACACACACACACACACACACACACACACACACACACACACACACAGCTCTATTTATAGAGGCTTCAAGAGTAATCACCCATCAATCTCTTGGGTGTTTGTTTTTTTCCGTTGGAAGGCTATTGTCCGTGGGGAGCTGGATGTGCTGAAAGACTGGTGCTATGAAGCAGTAAGTTACTCTGTTCAGGTCTCACACTACACGACTAGGTCATAGTGGGATAACATGTACTTTTCCACATATTTACAGGCCCATGCTATGGCCGTCGTCCTCTCTCCAACATTTGTTTGTATTTATTGTTTGGCTTGTAGTGGTGTCAAACCTTCTCTACAGTTTCTCCTGTCTTGTAAATGACTTTTTAGCACATGGTTTTTCTAGCTAAAAATATATTTTCATTACGCAAGATCTACGCAATTAAAAATCTACTTCAAAGTTGTAATGTGAAAAATACAGACATTCAGAAAAATGCAGAAAAAAAGTAATCGGCTAATAGAGCCCGACCGATATGGGATTTTTAAGGCCGATACCGATACAATTTGATGATTTAAAAAGCCGATATTCCGATATATCGGCCGATATATATATTTTAAAAAGAAATTCCAGAAACACGTAACAAAACATAAACAGATTTCCCTAACATTAGTTATATGTAGTTATTTATGAGTCCTCGCTAAAATAATAGGATAATGCAGTGAACACACTTCACTGATGGGTCACACCGCGAGCGACATGAGCAGCAGGGGGCGCCGTGGCCGCTGGCTGCTGGCTGCCGTCGCCAGGGGGGCGGGGCTTCAAGTAGCACTGCAGACATCAAGTTTGGTTCCGCCCATTGCAATATCAAGTTTGTAGTACAGCTATTCGGCAGGCCGGCGTGACAAGCATGTTCAAATAACAATTTACACGTTTCCCCTGTTTATTATTTAGTAATCAAAATAACAGAAATGGCGATAAAGCATTATAAAGTGCAAAATACACTGCCGCCACGGCGCGTCTATGACAAGTGCTGCCCGTAGCACCCATAGCCTATAGGAATATAGTCGTCTCCAGAGCAGAAGGAAAACTAAAGAAAAGAAAAAAGCGCCTTTTCGGCGGCACTTGATGCGCGGCGACGCTGTGAAATAGGACAGTGGCGTGAAGTGTAGCGGGTTGCTGCTTCGCACCGACGCCGCTCATTTGCATAAAGTTAAACTAATTTCAACTCTCCGCGTCGCGCTGCTCGCTGCCACCGCCGCGGCACCCGCTGCCGCCGCCGCCGCAGCACCGGCCGCTCCTCGTCGGCAGCGCTCACTGAAAATGAAGGACTGCCGGCCGCTTTTCCTGCTCATGTCGCTCGCGGTCGTGGATAACTCGTTCGCTCTGCCCGACTCTGGCTGGATCAGCTGGTTGTAGGGTTTGTGGCGTTATAACATGGTTGAAGGGGGTTTCGTCCGTTTTTTTAAATATTCATTTATCGGCCATTATAAATGCCGATACCGATAGTTTGGAAAATGCCTAATATCGGCCGATAATATCGGCCCGCCGATATATCGGTCGGGCTCTATCGGCTAATAAACATGTGAACTTGTTTGTTCTGTCTTCCCCAGACGTACAGTAAGCTGGCCCACCCCATCCAGCAGGCCAGAGGCCTGGGACAGTTTTTCCAGTCCAAAGTCCTTGACATCGACAACATAGATGTAAGCACCGCAATACACAACACAGACTTAAGTTTTAATTATAAAATAGTGCCGGTCTTTGATTCTGAAGGCTTGAAGCCAATCAGTAAACACATCTGTAAACCCACATTTGTAAACACACATCTGTGACGGCTGTGACATCTGTGACGATGCTAAAGCCTGTATGCTAGTCTGTGTTGCTTGGCAACCATTTTGCTGTCGTAAGGAACTATATTGCTTGGTGGAAGAATTAGTTTTCAATAAATGATCGCATTGTATGTTGCTGTGTGTTTATTTTGTGAAATCTTACTAGGTCTATAGTAACCGTATTAGTAACCGTTTTATAAAAGCAATAAGCCACTTGAGGCATTGATTTACAGTGATTTTAAAAACAGCTAGGGGGTGTTGTTAGGCACCACGAAACACGACATAGTTTTCACCATTAATCTATCTACATGGGCTTTTTTATTGAATATTTGTTTGTTTTTTGGCGTTTAGCTTGCCATGGGGAAGATCATGGACCAGGGCCCGGTGCTGATCATCACCTTCCAGGCGCAGGTCGTCATGGTGATCCGAGGCCCCAAAGGAGACCTGGTGCAGGGGGATCCGGTCAGTAGATTACCGTAGCAATGTGAACTGATTACATTATAAGCCGCGACGTGGTATCTGGGAAGTGAACATTCCCGGCATTGGTGACAACCCTGAAGAACATTAGTTGTTTTGTTTTTTTTACCTTCCTTCCTTCCCCAGTTTGTATTTGATTATTGGTCATTATCCTGGTGTCATGAGAAGAGCTGGCCTTGGTGTAGCTGTCCCCTGATGGGTTATTACTAACGTGGGGACCTGCTGACATACTGCATCGCTGGTCGGGAACAAGTTCAAAATGTTAGATTTTGCCATAGACATAGTTCCACACCCAATTGTAAGACTCAGGTTTGGGTTTTTTTTTCTTTTAAACTTTAGTCTGGTAAGGTGAAACTCAAACGGGAACAGAACCAACAGACTAACGATAAATAAATGAATGAAATGAAATCATCTTGGGTCACCTGTACCCGCGGTGTGTTTTTAACAAACAGTTTAACACTTAACATGCTCTCCTCTACTCAGGATAAGGTGATGAGGGAAATGCACATGTGGGCGCTGTGTCGGGACCAAGAGGAGCTGAACCCAAACGCAGCCTGGAGACTCCTGGACATGGCCACATCCGGTACAGAACAGGCCATCTAGAGGGGGGAGGAGGAGGAGGAGGTGCATCCGACACACACACACACACAGACACACACACACGCACACCGCCAAGACAGTGATGCACAACAAGAAGGTGGACTGAAAGGATGTGTGTATAGAATACATGCTCTGGCGCTCACAAAACTCTGATAGACACACACACACCTTCCCGCCAGACCCCTGGCTGTGTGTGTGTCTGTGTGTGTGCACACGTTCTTCCAATTTCAGAAAAGATAAGTCCATGTGCTGGACCACATGCGAGCATGAAAACATGAGTGCCAGGGGGGGAAGCCATTTTACACCATGTATGTTTCTGTGCGTTCACAATCAAATTTCCTTTTCTATGTTTGGAAAGTGGTTTTTCGCAGGCTTGCTGGTTGTGGGTTAGGGTCTTTGTCTGTGTGTGGTCCTTTGAATGTGAACCCTATTTATGTTACAAACTCCCATGATTTCCACTGCAAGGGACATTTGTACTATACCCCTCCTGGCCAGCATGAGGTCCATTCCTCGACGGACACGAAAAATCATCAGACTGGACTTTTGGGCTAGATCGAGCCGCCATTAATATGAAGGCCAAAAAAAAAAACTATATATATATGGAGTACTGGATACAGTGAAGATGTATGTATTTAAAGTCAGCTCTAACTCATTCTAGCTTGTCTTATGATATTAACATACTCTACTGTAAATATAATATGTACAGCAATGCGCTCCATTGCAAGCTGAAGGTCTGGACCACAACCCTCACCTACCTGGAAGTCATGTACTGGTTCACATGTTGCACTTGTTCTTCTTCATTCAGTGCTGTCTGGTCTCTGGTTCACTGTCTTCTAGCTCTTTGCAAAGGGTGGGACTTAAGATAAGAACATGTTTGTCTTTTGATATATATATATATATATATATATATATATATATATATATATATATATATATATATATATATATATATATATACAAAAAGACAAACATGTTAACAAATAGTTTGTCAAGAGAAAGTGATCTGGCAGTTTCCCATGTGATTTCATTATTTTGCATATAGAACTATGACAGAAATGTAAGTTAATTCCTTGTACTTGATGGAGGACTGACGAGTCATATCGATGTATTTGTAAGAGTCCACTGTATATTGCCACTGGTCCCCTTTGCCCATTGTTTACGTTGTTATAAGGTCATTACTGTGACAAGAAAAACAAAATGGTCGAACATACAATAAGGCAGTTGGTGTTATTACATGCCATAACATACTTAAGGAGTAGCACATTGTGTATTGCTTGTTCGGTGATATTTCAGCTTTTGTTAATGCATTCCGAAGGTAACTGCTTTCTCACTGGTTAGATGCATTAACTGGAAAAAAAATGTTTTAGCAGGTATATTGGTTAAAGTTGATTAACCATGAAATAAGTAGTGGTAGTGGTTCTGTACAAAATAAAAATATTTTAATTTATGTACACAATATATCATTTAATACTGCTATCAGTGATTCTAGACTAATAATGCCAGTTTCAAAATGATCTTGGTCTATATTGCCAACTTTCCATAATTCTTTATTATAACAATGCTGTGATATTGTAGATGACACCTGCGCTTCTTGACATACAAGACTTCAGTGTTTTTTTTTTTTGTCAGACGCTCATCCATCCTATCTTTTATTTGACCAAATAAGCTGTCTGATAATATTTTATTTCCATATCTTCAGCCGCTCCGAGTATTCGCTGTAAATAAAGAGGACTATATAATAAAACGCAGTGTCTGGGTTTTCTCAGTGTATGCTGCTTTTCCTTGCTTGTAACGGGTGTGTATGGTGTGGTCTGTGTGAGCGTTGTGGTATCTGTGTGTGTGCGCCCACACGCACAACAGAAGTTCAAGCCCTGACACGCTTTAATATATGTGCATGGATCCACCTTTGAAGCGGCTTGATAAACGTATGGATTTGTCCGTATAGCGCTGATAGATAAAGCTTTAAATAACACACGGCTGTACATTGACTGGCTATGCCCAGGACGCGTTATACTGCTGCTGTCCACGCTGATGAATGAGCGGTCTCTTCATTATCTAACGTTATAGCCTCTGGAGAAGACCCTGCCTTCATAGTGTCTGAGATTACTGTGGCATTCATTGAGAAAGTAAATAAATATATCTACTCACTCACAAACTCTGGTTTGTGTCACAAATGTTTTTTTCCACAAAACCGCACAAACTTTTCCCACTGTTATCCCCAAATGCGATGATGTTGATGTTCTCCCCACGGGAATGAAAGAAGAGCTGTATTGTCCTGCGTTGTGTTTTTAGATGTTTGACCGGTAGATGTTATATTAATCGCCAAAGCTCACATAGCCTCCACCTTAAAAACATCCAGAAGGGAACATGCTCCGGGCTTCTCCATAATGTCAGCCCCTCTATTATTGTTATTGCAACTATTATGCGATGTCGAGCTTCTCGAGCCTTTCACTAGACCGAGTACTCTCTTTGTGTGTGTGAGTGAATGAGGGCTCTTTGGTGGCTCAGCACTTAAAAGTGGTAAGGCTTAAGTGTCTGTACTGAACTGTATTATTTTTCCTGCCGGAGGCTCTCAGTAGGAGGTATAGCCTACATTTTCCTATTATACATGTCCTATATAACACAATGGGTCATGTACTCTTATTAGGGCGTTTAGACTAATGCCAGTTTCAACATTTTTATAACACTATTATATAACGCTAGCACTACGTTTGCACAGTAGGCAAGGCAAGGCAGCTTTATTTATATAGCGCATTTCATACACAATGGCAACTCAATGCGCTTTACATAAAACAAACATTTAACAGTAAGAATTGAAATAGAAATAAAAAAATAAAACCAACTACAGAAGAATAGAAAGAGAAAGAAATAAAATACAACAATAGAGCAACATAAAATAATGATTTAAAAGGACATAGTGCAAATGAAAGATTGCAATTTAAAGTGCTTTGAACGAGCTCAATCATAAGCACAGGAGAAGAGAAGTGTTTTTAACCTGGATTTACCTAGAGGTTAGGTACCTTCAGTCTCACACACACACACACACACACACACACACACACACACACACACATTCCCGTCCACTTAGGCTACATGATAGGAACACATGGCCCCTGGGCAGCAGCCCAGCCTCCTCAAACCATTATGCTGATTGTCCATCCAGGGACTCCCTCGGCGTGACGCGCCGCCTCGACCCCATGTCAACCAGAGACTACTTAAACGCGCTCACGCTTCAAGTCCAGTGGGAGGATACACCGCTCTCTGTGGGTCGCCACTAGTGTCCATCTGACGGGCGGCGGTCCGAAGCCACGCTCCTGGACCGATGCCAAGGCTCGCTGCGGTTGCATGAAAGCGCTGTCCGTGGTCCTGGTTACCGTTTTTTCATCTTTCATTTAATCATTTGCTTTTTTTTAGACATTGTAAGACAGTATTTTTGCTATTTGTCGTGTTGTTTTCCAACTACAAGATGAGTTCTGAAGTTCTCAAGGTAGGCTGTTGTTTTGTAATGCTTACTAAATTATTTATTATACATTAATTGAGCATTGATCTCTATCTAATTCACTTTTTTGGCGTATAGCAACAAAAAAAAAGTAGGCTAGTCTAAATGTTAAAGACATTTTGGTCTCATTCACCTGAACTTTTGCTTATATTTTTCACACGGTATTGTACAGCATGTAGGCCTAAATCTCAACAGACCGGTTCATGCAGGATGCAGTTGACTCTGTGGGCCAGGTTTGCGTCGGCCTATCGGCTATTTGAACTTCAGATTGAAGTGTGTTAGAGGCCTTTAAGCTGTCGTCCCCCCGGAGGGGCTCTCCTTTGATTTCCTCTCCAGCGGGACGTGTGGGTCATGTGTGATGTGTCTGCTGGAGCGGAGCAACGCTCCCTAGAATCAAGACCGGTGAACCGTGAAATGAACCGTGCTGAAATAACCGCCAAACAACTGTTTTTATTGGTATGGGCTTCTTGTGTGTGTTTCACCCAGACCTCGGGCACACACTGCATTTGATTAGACCTTTGAACAACACTTCAGCAACCCTTCTGACCCTGAATCTGGTGCAGGGTAAACACAGGCCTATAGCCTAAGAAATGTGTTGGGGAAAAGCTGTAGGCTAGTTTCGTTTTTTCTATAGTGAAGCACTTTGGGAATTGGGTATAACTTCAAATCTGTAATTGTATGTATTTGTGTATTCCTGATTTTGGTACTCACTTTCCCTCTGATGCACACACATTGCCCTCCTCTAGTGATCTCCTTGCAGGAAGCAGGTTATCTTGTCACCACAGGGGTAGGCTTATTGTAGTTTTTCAGTCATCATTGAAACACAAAGAAAGGCAAATTAATTTAGTCCTTATTATATTATCATTATATTATATGTACATTAATAGGGAAAATGTTTTTTAGCCTAGATGTCATCAACATTGACCAACTCATCTTCTGGAAAGACGTATTTTAATGTTTTTTGTTTTCCTTTTTCCAAGGCATGAGACCTCTTTGTAACGTTTTCATGATTGAAGCATCAGCTTCATTATTCTAGTGGTCGACATAACGGTTCGGTCCGTTCCTATGGCTATTATTACATTAACACGCAGTTACACCTGGCCCTCCTACCCTGACAGAACCGCCGCGGCCGTTTCAGAATTGTTGCTGAGCCGGTCCGATTTAATTTTACTGTCTCCTCTTCCTCTATTAAAGCCGAGCTCGGCCCTTGCAACCCCGTCACCCGGAGAACGAATGAGCTATTAACTTGTCTCCGACGGGAGGACCGGTCGCACGGAAGAAGAAACCACCCGAAATAGATTGTGCTGACTGCATTAACGGTTGTCCCGCCTCTCCACCACTACTACTACTACTACTACTACAGGAGTCTTCATAATAGTAGGCCTACTATTTTTTTTAATTCTGTATTCTATTCTGTTTTAACTGTTCTGTAAAACAGAACAGTTAGGAGCGTGGTGGGGAGTTGTGTGTGTGTGTGTGTGTGTGTTGTGTGAGTTAACTACTCACTGTGACGGGTGGGGGGACCCTCGGGAGGGCAAGGCCCCCCCCCCCCCCCCCCCCAACACCTGAGCCTCACCCCGGCCGATTTTAATTAGCTCTGCGCTAAGCTTGTCTCTGCTTGCAGGCTGCATCGCTGGAGAGTTGCTTAATGAACTACCGCCACCGCTACCGAACGCGTGGATTCTGCCTGCAGGTCGGTTTTCGACGTTTCAACAAAACTGCTAATCCTTTAAAACAACAAACGCCAAAGCAAACACCGTTTATTGTCAATAGCGACCCGGTGCTAATTTCCCCGCATCCTATTTGCTGACTCCTTCCCAGCGTTGACATTACAAACACTGGCTTCTCCCCCATCCATCCCTCCCTCCCTTCCTTCCTCCGCCCCTTCGAGATGAGTGCCACCCACTACTGGGTGGCGGACTACGACCTGTCGTCCACCACCGCGTCGCCGCCCGCCGGCGCCCCCTGCAAGGTGCCGGCGGCGGTGGGGGGGCAGCAGCAGCATCATCCCATGGGGGCCCACGCGGAGCTGGGCACGGCCCTGTGCCTGGTGGGGCTCCTGCTGCTGCTGCTGCTCTTCCTGCTGCTGCGCTGCGTCCGCATCCTGCTGGACCCCTACAGCAGCATGCCCTCCTCCTCCTGGACCCACCACAACGAGGGCCCGGACCGGGGACAGTTTGACTACGCCCTGGTGTAAGAGAGAGGTGGAGGAACGTATATACAGTATACTGTATATATCTATTATGATCGTGAAGTGGAAACACCAAAGTTACCCCTGTAGGGGCGTAGCGTGTGAGTTTCAAATGATGGGCAACTATTCATATAGTCTTATCTTCTGTGCATTGTACCAATACTCGACCTTCAAACCCCTCAAAGCATTTCCGTAAACAAACCCGGGAAGAAAACGTAGCAACCTGATTACTTCCATGCCTTTGTCCCAGAAACTAGAAATGATGAAAATGAAAATAATAGTGAAAAAGGAGCATGGATATGGTTTTAATTGGTTGACTTGAGACTTGAGGTCGTGATAGTGGCGCTCCATGTAGACCAGAGAGATGAGAGGGACCGACACAGCGATCCTATCACAGTGTAATGCTATTTAGGTTGAGGATGATGCCATTTTACATTTCTGTAATGTTTAGACGAAACCCAGAGTGAACTGTCACTGTCTGCCGCTGTGCTGAGTGCACAGCACCGGCTAATTTAGTTACAGTCCGGATAAATTAGTTTATGAAGACCGAGAACTACAGTACCCACCATTAGGACCGGGAGACCGGTTCTCTGCTGGTGCTCAAGAGTCTGTTGATGACTAAACAATGAGTATTTCTGTTTTTACCAACAACATTATTTCACACATGCCAGAGCATGTCAAGGTACCGTTTTATTTTCAACCAAACCAGGAAGTCAGTGACAGTTGTTGCTCAGGAAAAGGACCAAAGCCAAGTGAAGCAATGTGTTGGCTTTAGTATATCCCCAGGAAAACAGTTTACAATCCTACCGTTTAAGGGAATTATTATATATATAGCTCTATTGTGAAACAACTTCAACACATCCCAATGAAATAGTTAAATATTATTATTTGTACTGTTTCTATTCTCTGTAAATCAGGTTTTAATACAACTTCATGAAACACAGTTGGATCCAATACTTGCTTTCATGTTGCAATCCCCTTTAGCAGCATTTTCACTTTGATATTGTCTTATATTTGTATTGGAGGGCATGAAAATATTCCGATTTTTGTAAGTAATAGCCTATGTTTGCTGTCAGGTCCCAAACTTTGTGCTACCCAAATCTGTCAATAGTGCCTTAAAACCGAAACACAATACTGTTGTTGCCAGGTTGTTTGTTTAATTTATTTTATTACTCATTTGCCAATATGTGTTTAAACAATTTGTGTATTTTTTTGTCCATCAAACAGATATATTATTCCACCTTTATCATTGGCTTTTAAAATCTTGTAAAATCTCTGCATTACATTTGTGTAATTCAAAGTCGCCAATTTCATTTCGCTATCCTTTTGTATTGAAATACATGTCTTTTCTGACGCTGTTGCTTTTATTTGAGATCTGTTATATGTTCTGCAAAGGGGTGAACAAACACACAAGACAGCATACTGTGCAGTGCATGAACATTTACTCAAAGAAGCTTTCCCTTGTTCCTACACTGAAATCAATATTTGTGAGATTTAGAGCAAATGCAATCAATTGAATAATCAATGAGGGGCTCGTAAAGAAAAGACAGCCTGGGATCAGCCCAACTGGATGGAAATGATTTCCTTACGCTCTGTGATTTAAACCATCGTCAGGGCATTGTGCTTGTCTAGGGTTGAAGAAAATGTGCATAATACGAGTCTAATCCTACATTGACAATGCTTTATATAGATTATATGCTTTTCAAATTATCCAGACATTAGGCCTATTTGGCTATTTGTTTTTTTACCCACATACAACAACATAAATGTATTATTAGTAGGCCCTGACGTCAAAACAGGGGCACAAACGAGCATTTTAGTTTGTGTCTTTGTTTTTTATTAGTTTGTTTGTTTATTTGTTTGTAGTTGGTGAAGCTCAGACCAAGCTTGCTGTCTGATGCCCTCTTGTGGATACTATTGGAGTACTGCAGGGAAACTGATTGCCTGATTTATCCACATCGTTATTGTCATGTGTAGGCTGTGTTATCTGTTGAACTCATTTACAAAGCAATGTTTGGGTTGGATTCAGACCTATACGTCGGTCATTGTCTATTTTTTGTGTAATACAATTATGATCAGGTGTCTGGAGTTGCTTTTGGTGAAGTTACATTAGTTAACATCTAAAATGACATGAGGGAAAAGGAGGTACATTTAGGTTTACCTCACTCCAACCACCGTGATGCTGGAGTCCAGCCTCATTAGTCGGCCTACAGCAATTAGTTGCAATAATTTATGCCCTATTACTTTCTAACAATTCAGAAAGTAGAATAAAGACTCTGAGAATATCACACACACACACACACACACCGAAACATAGAGAGATGGAGAGAGATTTAAAAAAAAGAGAGAAAATAAAGGAAGATGTATAAAATATGAATACATTCATATTTTATACATCTTCCTTTATTTTCTCTCTTTTTTTTTAAATCGCTCTACTATATACATACATTTTCCATCAGTTACAGTGTGTGTGCGTGTGTGTGTGTGAGAAAGAGAGAGAGACACACACACACACACACACACACAGTCTTTTCTTACAGTGTGTGTGTGTGTGTGTTTAACAACACAGGGTTGCAGAGGGGGATGGTATTCTCCACGGTAAAGGAGGTGGTTTGTTTACTCAATGCTCCTGTATGTCAAAGAGACACCCAAAGACACCATACCCATCACACACACACACACACTGGAATAACAAGTGTGTGCGTGTGTGTGTGTGTGTGTGTGGCCAATCAACATTGCAGGATATGGTTGACAGAACTCAGACTCCATGGCGGCTTGTGGTTGTGTGTCTCTGGCTCTGGGCCCAGTGATAGGCCTGTAGTTCCTGTAACACCGGATCCAGCATTAGGTCTCCAGGTCCTGTAACACCGGGCCCAGCATTAGGTCTCCAGGTCCTGTAACACCGGGCCCAGCATTAGGCCTCTAGGTCCTGTAACACCGGGCCCAGCATTAGGCCTCTATAAGGTCCTGTAACACCGGGCCCAGCATTAGGCCTCTATAAGGTCCTGTAACACCGGGCCCAGCATTAGGTCTCCAGGTCCTGTAACACCGGGCCCAGCATTAGGTCTCCAGGTCCTGTAACACCGGGCCCAGCATTAGGTCTCCAGGTCCTGTAACACCGGGCCCAGCATTAGGTCTCTAGGTCCTGTAACACCGGGCCCAGCATTAGGCCTCTATAAGGTCCTGTAACACCGGGCCCAGCATTAGGCCTCTATAAGGTCCTGTAACACCGGGCCCAGCATTAGGCCTCTATAAGGTCCTGTAACACCGGGCCCAGCATTAGGCCTCTATAAGGTCCTGTAACACCGGGCCCAGCATTAGGTCTCCAGGTCCTGTAACACCGGGTCCAGCATTAGGTCTCCAGGTCCTGTAACACCGGGCCCAGCATTAGGTCTCCAGGTCCTGTAACACCGGGCCCAGCATTAGGTCTCCAGGTCCTGTAACACCGGGCCCAGCATTAGGTCTCCAGGTCCTGTAACACCGGGCCCAGCATTAGGCCTCTAGGTCCTGTAACACCGGGCCCAGCATTAGGCCTCTAGGTCCTGTAACACCGGGCCCAGCATTAGGCCTCTATAAGGTCCTGTAACACCGGGCCCAGCATTAGGCCTCTAGGTCCTGTAACACCGGGCCCAGCATTAGGCCTCTATAAGGTCCTGTAACACCGGGCCCAGCATTAGGCCTCTATAAGGTCCTGTAACACCGGGCCCAGCATTAGGTCTCCAGGTCCTGTAACACCGGGCCCAGCATTAGGTCTCCAGGTCCTGTAACACCGGGCCCAGCATTAGGTCTCCAGGTCCTGTAACACCGGGTCCAGCATTAGGTCTCCAGGTCCTGTAACACCGGGCCCAGCATTAGGTCTCCAGGTCCTGTGGTTTTGTGGGCAGGCTCGTTTAATTTGCATTACCGCCTGTTTAACAACAACCGGGGAATAGTCGGCCATTATTCTTTAAACAAATGAAGGCCCTTGAGGCTAAAGGTCCTCATGGGGATACAGGCCTGCATTTCATCAAATAGCTGATGATTGAATCGTTTTTAATAGCTAACTATATCCTAAAGTTTAGCATATAGCTAGCTAATTAAAAAAAACAGTCATTCACTTCACATCATGTAATGTAATGTAGAAGTAATGTAGTAATGTCGCTATAACGTATCGGCGACACCGAACTGGCACCAAATCCTCTGACCACGTGATCACCCACGCGCTGAACGAAGCACTTTTAAACGAAAATATAAGCGCAAAAAAACAAACAAACAAAATAATAAAATTAAAAAATATTGAGATGTCCGTCTAGTCCCCGCTTGGTTTGGTTGTTTAGTTAGTTAGTTAGTTGTTTACGACCAAGACAGCGTGGTGTAGGTGACGTCACCGGGGGGGAGGGTGACGCCCCCCCAGCCTCTAGCCGCGCAGCCGCCGCCCGCCGCCGCCGCCTTCAGTCTGGGTCCGGACCTGACGGTAGTCCACACCTGGGTCCCTGCAGCCTGCCCCCCCACCCCGGTCAGGACCAGGTGGTGGTTTTACAAA
>JAOPHQ010000414.1:32500-39869 GCA_030340625.1 Merluccius polli
TCCCTTCTCACCAGAGGGAGATTGTGCGTTTGATGGCGGACTGTGGCAAGACACAGAGGCAGATCCAAACCTGGTTCCGCTTACGTAGAAACCAAGACAGGCCCACCAACGCCCAGAAGTTTGCCGACGCCGGGTAGGTTTTGTCTTTTTGGACGATCCTTTAGACCAAAAAAAAAAAAAAAAAAGGAAAGATAATGCTCTGATTGTTTTGTGCGACCAAGCGCAAAGAGCAAAAGGAACAGGCTCCCTGTGTGTCGTTTGTTTACCGAGTTTACGGACAAGCCTTCAACTGTTGTCCTGTAGCATCAGGTTCATGCACACAAACAGTTTGGTTTGATCTCATCCTATCTCCTATCTGGAGCTGTATCGGTGTAGAAATCCGAAGACATGTTTGTGTTTTACTATTATAATGTTATTCATTATTAATAATTCATTAATCTATTCTGCTTTCGATTTCAGCTGGAGGTTCTGCTTCTACTTCGTAGCATTCCTGGCCGGGCTCACGTGCGTCGTCAACGTGAGCATACGCATTTTTAATCTCTACCATCTCAAACGTCCTCAATGCATTCTTTTCAACGGGATGCCAGTAAAACACCTTGTGGTTGCGTTCAGGAAACAGTTGCTCTGTACCAACAAATAGGAGTTGACTTTGTCACGGACGAAATATTCTGTGAACTCTGTCCTCCTTCCGGTTACCATGTAGGGGAGTGTGAAAAATGTGTTATGGTGGTTCGAAATTATATATATATATATATATATATATATATATATATATCAAAAATGTAACGGTCAACCATATCTTAATGCAGAGACCCTGGTTCTGGGACCAGAGACAATGTTGGAGGAACTATCCTTTCCAGGTGAGAACAGCACCAGCCTGTAAACCCGTTGAGACTGTCACTGTGATGAAGGGCTATACAGATAAAATTGACTTGACCCTAATGACTTCATATTGTATCACAAACTATGTGTGCGTGTGTGCGTGTGTGTGTGTGTGTGTGTGTGTGTGTGTGTGTGTGTGTGTGTGTGTGTGCGCGTGTGTGCGTGCTTGCATCCGTGTGTGTGTGTGGTGTGTGTGTGTGTCAACAGCCAATGGAGAGGGCTCACTACTGGTACTACATGCTGGAGCTGAGCTTCTACGTTTCCCTGCTACTGAGGATCTCTGTGGAGATCCAGAGGAAGGTACGGACCCCAGGAGCACGACTTTACCGCAACCAGCGGACGCCTGCACCGGTCCTCTTATCTCAGTCACTCATGCCCTTTACATTTAAATACAAAATCAAACTCCTAACTCTGGCAGTGGTGATGCCCTGCTCTAAAAAATTGAATCTGAATCTGTCGTGTTATTAATAAGTCACGATATTAATCACACTGTTTTGTCTGTGTGTTTTAATTCCCCAAGGACTTCAGGGAGCAGGTGATCCACCACTTCGCCACCGTATTCCTGCTCAGTTTCTCCTACTGCGCCAACTACATCCGCATCGGCACGCTGGTCATGCTGCTGCACGACTCCTCCGACATCGTGCTGGAGGTGAAGCCGACGCTCGTCTACTTACTATTCAGTCATTCAGGAGACTTTTAAGGGACTTATGTCATGAAGGAGCAGTCGGGTGTGAGTTGCTCAACGGTTACTAACTCGCTGCTGTAGTGTAGCGGTTGGGAGTCACCACCCCTAGCCATTGACTAGACTATAGGGCTTAGAGATTTTTTGTTGGTGAGAGGACGCCATATTGAGAGGACTGAAGAGAGTTGTAGTAGTGTAAAATCCTAAATCAACATAAATATACCCTAACCTAGGCTAATAAAAACTTTGTTTTGCCACATCTCGCAGGAAAAACGCTGTGGCAGTTTCAAACACAACAATGCCTCCCCATGATGACAAATCATTTGATGATTATTGACTAAACAATTACCAAAAAAGCATGAATACCAACATAATAACTAACGTTCCTATGCTCCCATGCTTCCAAAATGGCGGCCGTCGCGATGTACAAGCCCTACTATAGGATTTAGATGAAGTATGCCCATATTGTCGACAGGCAACCATATGACACTAATGTTCAAATACTGTTGACCTATTCTGAAAAAAGCTTGTCAGTATCTCATTTGTGGTTTGAATATCTAAGATCTTCATCTTTATCCGCTTACTTTTGCTTAAACCTGCACTATGCAACTTTTCTACTGCAGCTATCATTGACTCCCTTAAAAAGATCTGAACTGGGAAGTTTCTCAAGGATAAAAATTCCCCATTCCCCACGAGTCGATCCATCCAGGGGAATCTTCCTCTATGAATCGTTTTATTCTGCTCCACTTTATTTCTCCCTGATTATGTTATGAGGATTATTATTATTGTTGTTGTTGTTATTGCAGTCTGCCAAGATGTTAAACTACGGCAGCGGCTGGAGGAAGACGTGTGACGTGATGTTCATCGTGTTCGCTGCCGTCTTCCTCGTGACTCGACTCGTGCTTTTCCCCTTCAGGTAACAAACTCTCCCTTAGAGCCTTCCTCTTCTTCTCTCCATTAACTACACAAGGGATGATGATGATGATGATGATGATGATGATGATGATGATGATGATGATGATGATGATGATGATGATGATGATTCATTTTATTTATAAAGCGCTTTTCATTGAAGAAATCTCAAAGTGCTGTACAGGGCTAAAGCTAAAACACTGACTGGAAACTAACTAAAAACATAATGCCTTCCTATATTACAACGTCTTTAGAAGGTCTGATGATGATGATGATGATGATGATGATGATGATGATGATGATGATGATGATGATGATGATGATTTGCGATTTGCCATAGCATGTCAATAGACTTTCATGGAATACATGGAAATGATGTGGGAAGGTGGGAAGGTACACACACACACACACACACACACACACACACACACACACACACACACACACACACACACACACACTCACACTGTGTATTCCCTCCTTGTCCTCCACATCTAGAATCATCTACACCACCATGGTGCTGTCCATGGAGAGCTTTCAGCCGTTTGCTGGCTACTACTTCTTCAACGTCATGCTGACAGTGCTGCAAGCGCTCCACATCTTCTGGGCCTACCTCATCCTGCGCATGGCCTTCAAGTTCATTTTCTTGGGCCAGGTGGTAAGAACACCGTTTCTGTCGTACACATGGGGCTGGGCGATATGGGCAAAAAAGTGTATCGCAATAATTCACAATGATTCAAAGACAATGAACGATAATATCGAATTATTGCCCAGCCCTACGTACAAATGCCTTTAACGTTTTGTTAATTTGTCTCTTTTCATACTGCATTACAATGGCCTCACAACTCCGCCTCTGCCCACAGTTGGACAAGGATGAGCGCAGTGATAAAGAAAGTGAGGAGGAGGAGGAGGAGGAGGAGGAGGTGGAGGAGGAAGCGCGGGACAAGGGAGGAGAGGACTTGAAAGAGGAGGGAGGAGAGCACTGTTGGGAGAAGAGCACCAATGCGCTCAACTGTAAGTTATCCATGCTGACCAAGAGCTGTGTGCTGAATAACCTCAACAGCCACAGAGCGACCGCCGTGGACAGATTGCGTAAAACCCAGTAAACATGGCCGGTAACCATCGGCAACGACGGCGATGTTCGCCTCGATTGACTTGATCCTGGGTCATGCAGCTTTGTCCATGTTTACGACGAGACTGATGAAGAAGAGCAAGGTGGCGGTAGAGCTGCTTTTCATTTGCATTCGGTGTGAAAGAAGGAGGTCTA
The DNA here is from genome assembly GCA_030340625.1 of Merluccius polli. Classification (NCBI taxonomy): domain Eukaryota; kingdom Metazoa; phylum Chordata; class Actinopteri; order Gadiformes; family Merlucciidae; genus Merluccius; species Merluccius polli. The sequence goes on from JAOPHQ010000414.1 coordinate 36,244, forward strand.
GCGTGTCTGGGGATGTGATTGTTTTGGATGGGTTTGGATCTATGATGTTCTGATGAGCGCCGGACCAGAACAGTTCTGCTCCACTTCTGATACTATACTGATACTGATACTACACACATATGGTAGCAGCAATGTTCGTATGTAGGGTGACATTTAAATGTCAAAAGGTTTATGACGAAAAAAAACATATTTAATTTATTGTTCTGCCCAGCTAACTTCTTGAGGAAGGTTTTTTCCCTTCCTTTCCATTTCCTGGCAAACATTTCCTTGTTTCTTTGTTTTTGGTGTCTGTGAATGTACCAATATGCTACTTGTGGATTGTTTAACCAGGCTATTCTTGGCAGAAGCAGCAACAGCATGACACATCAACAATGAAAATGCCAAGCTAATTCTTTGTAGCCTTGACTACAATATGAAGCGAGACTGAATAAAATACATATTTTCTTGAACATATTCTTGAACATTTTCTTGTTTTTTCTACCGAAATAGTTTAGGAAATCCTCCGTGTTGTGTTGGTCATGTGTCTGTCTGTCCGTCCATCATATTGTTTGTGAAACAACAAACAAACAAAATGTATAAAAAAAAGACAACTCATATTTCGAAATTTCAATCAATTTCAACCATTTTACTGATAATAATCTGTAAACTATGTTAATATTGTCGTTTAAAAAAAGTATAAAACCTACAATTAGACGACGAAGAGTTATTTCATTATTTGATGTATGGCTTTGCATCTAGAGGAACTTGATATTATTAATCAGTATCATCATGTGACATGTCAATGTATCTCCAATTTGAAATAATGGATTTGTAAATAGAATAGAAACCTACTTGGACTTCATTTTAGACTCCGCATCTGATTTGGATTTTATAAAATAGCCTACACTTTAACATAAGTGACAACTGTGATAAAGACAACTGATCAGTTTCTAGAGCAATCAAACCAAAGTGTTCACAAGCAACGTGTTGTGACGCTGGTGACGCGGGTTCGATCCCAGTGCCGGACATTACCTCTGGTGCTTTATCAGTCTGAACAGTGGGCACACGAGTCCACAAGAGGGCGCTATTGCATAGCTCCAGCTCAAACATGGCCGGCTGGTGGCAAGTTCGGCTTCTTTTCTCTAGTGTCAACTGGCCAATAAAATCTTCCCATTCCATTTTGCGGTCCATTTCTTCTCCATATATTGACCAATCACATCTTCCCCTTCCATTTCTTCTCCATATGTTGACCAATCACATCTTCCCCTTCCATTTCTTCTCCGACCAATCACATCTTCCCCTTCCATTTTCCGCTAAGTCAATCGCGAGCAGGTGACGGACAGCTGACCGTCTGAAGAAGGTAGCGGTAGTAACGCGAATATAAGCATAGCACTTCGGAAAACTACACGACAAGGTAAATATTTGATTTACATTTACAGATGAAATTAAATTGTGGACATGAAGCTCGTTAGCTTACGTACATTCGTAGTAATTCATTCAAAGTCCGACGGCGCTAACTAAAGTTAAAATGCGATCTATGTTGTCATGCATCCTCGCTTGATTTCTTATATCGTCGCTTAATTTCTTCGGTTGTCACTTCACTAACTTCGGTTAACTTGTTGGCATCAGTATCGCGTTCGACCCAATAGCGACAGCAGCCCAATAGCAACAACACGACGTTAATAATGAAAATTAATAATTTACCTGTTTAGTCGGATATGATTGATTGACTAGGGATTATTTGTCTCGTATGTATGATTTGGAATTGTTAATTGTCATCTATAAACAACTATTATATTATTCTACCGTCACCGTGAACCTCTGTAAGGTAATCAATTCAGAACTAATTATTTGGGAATATGTTGATAGTAATTTATAATTTAATTGATTGAATGTCAAATGTGTGTCTCAAATAAAAGTGTGTATGATTTAGGATAGGCCTATTGTTATTTTTCCTCTATTCATATTCAGTGTAACTGGTAACGGTGCCAGCCTTTCTTCCTCTTGGCTTCAGATGTAGAAGCATAGAGCCATGGGGGCTGAGGAGTGGCAACTGTAATATAACTGTAACTTCATTTGGGTGTAAATAAGGTGTTGACTTGTACTTGTACTTGTCTGTCCACAAGAGGGCGCTATTGTATAGCTCCAGCTCAAACACGGCCGGCAGGTGGCTATATGGGCGGACCCTGTGGGAAAATGTGCACACTGTCTCTGTGGCGCAATCGGTTAGCGCGTTCGGCTGTTAACCGAAAGGTTGGTGGTTCGAGCCCACCCAGGGACGGGCCGACTTTTTATGTTGCTCGTATAAATTATGTTTATTTATTAACGTTTTTACAGCGCAGACTTTGTTTTCCTCAAAGTCATGTGTTAATTAATCATACACCCCCCAGTCATTATCTATCCGTTTCTTACCCTTCACTAATTACCAATCACAGACCTCGTCACTCTGTCTAAACGGGTTTTAATACGTCCCCAACAATAAAACACACTTTTAGTCCACATGTTTGTCCATACTACCATGATGGGCCTCCATCATAACATAACATACAAACAAACAAACGTAAAAAAGATGATGAGTTTGTGTTTTTTTGTTTTTTTTTTGCTTTTATTTCCCAGTCCCAGTGCAAAATACCAGGATCTGACACTAAGAGGCCTACAGCTGAACATCTTCAGAGTAAAAGGCTTGTTAAACATACAGACACAGCCCCGAGACCGTGTTACACAATACAACCCTTTTTGATAAAAACCTTACATGTATGCAATACATCTATGTTGTAAGTGCTTTTCTTATTTACACAATGCAACCACACTCACTGACTGAAGGCCTACAGCATATAAATTATCAAACAAGGTGCCGTAAAAATGCCTCTTATATGTATTAAGTGACTGCATAACACAATATCAAAGCTGTCTGTTGTCTATGTGCTTAATACCTGATGATTTCAGTGATGTGTTGTAGTTTAGCCATAGGCTGTTGTCGAGAACAATGTCATTATTGAGTAAAACCTCTTTTTAAACGTTTCAAACCTTCAGCATATACTACCTATATTCACATTGACTTACACGCTTTAAATACACTTCCGTGTTTCTAAACTACTCACGAGCAGGTTCACTTTCCGAGAGAGCCGATGAACTTATCTTAGCATATTTAGCACAGTTCCCGTGACCCTAAGCAAGAACGTGAAATCAGGCTTCAAGCGGCGCGTGTGTGGAAAACGCCCAACAACGACGACATGCTCTCAAAGGACCCGATCTTTGGTGTCTGGTGCGAATGTGCTGTGGATGAGACACTTGAAATACTGCTTCTACTTGTTATACGCCATCCATGTAGCACTTGCCAGTCCATGGAGACGTCCCTTGTGACCTTTGCACACATGTCCCTGCACCTCGGAGAAGTCACGACTAAACTTGCACTTACTTATATTTGACATCCTAATGATTGTGTTGGGGGTTTTTGTACGATTAATACCGAGCGCTGAATACTGACCTTAATGCGGTATTCGAGCTATTGAGCTATTATACACCTTATGTGCCTACGCATGCCCTGGTTTTAACGGCTTTCCTTTCTACTCGAAAACATAAACATGGACGCCAAACCGTTCACCTGGAGCCACCCATTCTTAACTGTAAGAAAAGAAGTACGGGTC
>JAOPHQ010000415.1:0-12500 GCA_030340625.1 Merluccius polli
CCTCTCTTTTCTTTTCTTTGCACCTACAGGGAGTACATTCTGTTGTCATGGCAGACAGTCCAAGGAAAGAGAATTACCATGGTGACGCACGCTGTCCGGCCGCAAGGCCCACAGCCTAGCTGTTGGACAGATAGGGTCTTGTTTCACTCCATCACCGCGTGACGCCACACAGCCACACACAGGTACAGGTGAAAATGCATGTGTACACAGACATAGTCATACCTTAAGAAGTAAGATCAGTTGAATACAAAGAGGAATGACACACACACCACACACACACACACACGTGCACACCACGCACACACACACACACGCACACAAACACACCACGCATGCACACACAAACACATACACAACAACACACCACACACACACACACACACATGCGTTTACTCACAAAGAATAAGTGATTGGTTTTACCTTATCTGATGTTGGAGCCAATGGGTTTTCTTTCTCCATTCGGCGCGACCAGGGGAATTGTCTCCTGAATGCTTGCAGTGAAAAAAGTCATTCCGACGATCCGGGTCAGATAGAGACAGCCACAGACAATTCCAGCTCTAAACAACAGCATAACTTTAAAGAGAGAGAGAGAGAGAGAGAGAGAGAGAGAGAGAGAGAGAGAGAGAGAGAGGTGAAGAGTGTTACAGATACAAAGTGAGTGAGAGAGTGATACAGAGAGTGGATGCTGGAGGAGAGATGATGTGGTCTGCCAGATAGATAAAATGCATCTCTCTCCGCAGGGTCACAGAAATGAATATTCACAATAAAAAAATGTTTTCAAAAAAAGAATAAATCTACATTTTGAACTTCAGCAAACTGCCAAAGCAACGTATTTACACAATCACTTAGTCCCTGTTGTCACAGCAGAGCTATGAATTGCTTCGTTTTCCCAGTTAATCCATTGGAACTCCTTTCCTTTTGGGAAATGGTTTTCTCCTGCTCTCCTTTCCTCTGTGTATGGCATTTTGGGCTTTGGGGAAATAGGTTACAAAACAAGACACGTACCATAACATATATATCAAAACATATCTGGGTATTTCAGGGTGAGAAATTGCTTTTTTCTTTGTGGTGTGTGTGTATGTGTTCCTCTTATCAAGTCTCATGTGTCCGATGTGGGGGACCCCTCGGGGAGCGATACCAGGAGAAAACAAATGAAGAAAAAAAACAACAAGCAAAGGTGACACAAGCTCTTCCCTATGATACCTGCTCTTTAATGCATTACAAGGAGATAGTCTGCCCACACACACACACACACACACACACACACACACACCATTTACGTTGTCACTCCAGGATTTGTAGATGCAAATACATCTTATTATCGATAAATAATGATTAATTCTAAAACAACTGCCAACTGAGTTTCCTCTTCCCCAAATGCTTTAAATGCATTGGCTTTGAATATACGATCCGACCATCTGCCGAAGGTCTGCCCCAGCTCAAGAAACGCATTAAAGAGATGCATCGGTTTGTGTGGCTGACTTAACAAGAATCCAAAACAAACCTGCAAACACATGGGAAGAAAAGGGAAGATGGATTAGGACAGAAGGATAGAAGTCAAATAAATTGGAAAAATGTCCCTTTTTAGCACCGCTATATATCACTATATCACATCACAGATGTGGATCGTCCCATCATATTTCTTCAGCAATTAGAAATATCTGTTTTTTTTTTTATATAAGATTCCCACACAATTGAAAATGTGTCGATGTGTTTGAGTCTTCGTCGTGTCCATTGATCCATTCCATTATCAGGATGGAGATAAAGAAGAGAAGAGAAACACCTTCTGACAGTTCTGTGTAAAACCAATACAATATTCTAGAAGAGTCACAACTTCACAGGATGTTATGCACCGTGTGTGTGTGTGTGTGTGTGTGTTTGTGTGTGGGTGCGCATGTGTGTGTGTGTGTGTGTGTGTGTAGTATATTTGGTACAGGACAGAAGAGTGGTTCTCAAACTCCTACTTTTTTTAACTTAAATATTTGATAAACAGCGCAGAGGGCCGGTGGCGGTGTTACCGGGCAGTATACCCCGCCAAGATCAGTATAGTCAATATATATTTTATTCATTTATGTAGGCCAAACTTTTAATAAAACAAGAAATCACTTCAGGATAATACAGGTACATGTGATTACTACAAACATTTCGTTCGGACGACATCAATTATTCTCGTTTATTCCGGTTTGGCGATCTTCATCGTGGCGCGTTAAGCTCTTCCAAGCAACCTGCACATTCTCTCCAGGTTCACCTTTGGCCCTCGTTTTCTGTTTAATCTTCACCTCTCCGTACTCTCAAGCCATCAGCTGATTAATAGTGGCCATATAAGAAATAAAGGCTAAGAGGACTTGATACACTGGGCAATTATTTGGTCAATATAGACGGGCAACGCTGCCAGCGGCGGGGATAAAAGTGAGGCACAGGGTCAAAAATCCAATAAAATGTTTGCCGGCAACACAACAGTCCAATGTTTTTAAATCACTGATGCAGCAGGCTGCAGCCAAAAGCAACCATGCATAAATATACCCTCTGAACCAGAGCCCCCAGGGCCAGCAGATGAGTTGAATTTATAAACTTCAATCAGGTCATTTATTTTCACACATTTTTTTCAACTTTGATGCAGATACAGTAGACTTAATTAGCACTATGAATAATGGTTTGAATAATCGTTTTTGTGTGCAATTAAGAATTGTATCTCTCACCCTGTGTGTGTGTGTGTGTGTATGTGTGTGTGTGTGTGTGTGCGTTTGCATATTATGTGTGGTTTTATTTTGCTTGCCAATGCATTGCACACGTAAATCATTTTAGAGTTGTTCCGATTCCGATACCAGTATCGGAAATTGCTCCGATACTGCCGAAAATGCTGGCATCGGTATCAGCAACTACTGGAGTCCAGGCACCGATCCGATACCACGTAATTTATTCAATTAGTAATCTAATAGGGGTTATGCGCAACATACTTCTGCATTCTGCGAAACAGGTCTCATCACATCCGGTTCAGGTCCGCTGTACCGCGTTCACATTATTTTATTTATTAATCCGCACTTCCAGATAGGGTGGCCATTACAAGTAAGATTGAACAATAATTCTTCTTTTTTTTTAAAATTAATTCGTCCTGTATCATCACTAAATCTCTGCTGTTTGTAACAAACCAAACCGTGTGAAAATCCGGTAAAGATTCGGGGAGTTATGCTTATTATTGTAGTTGGGGATACACTTCCTCAGTAGAAATAAATGCACTGGGGACCCATCCAAGATGGCGGCCGCGCTGATACCTCAGCTCCAACAGGCAGCGTCAGTCTATGAGGCGTCTACCTATATATGTCTATGCGCGCACCCCCCCCCCCCCATGAGGTGTCCTCCTTTTCAACAACTCATAAATGGTCACCCTACTTCCAGACTGTCGCCGGGGCTTCAGAGTAATGTGTCCGAGGAGAGCAGCCCTCTCCCGGACACACACGCTAGCTTTATCCGCTGGTTTTTTTTTTCTTTCTTTTTTCATCCATCTTTTCTTCTCACTAACATTCAGATGTTATCAAATAAAACGCCAACACTAAAAAGGGCTAGCTAGGTTAGCTGTTAACTGTTCTATTTAAAAATAAATGGCTTGAATTTGCTCTATTTATTCATGTTTTACAAAGAGTTTAACCTGAGCCAGGCCTTACCCGCTATGATAATCATATCACAGTCATGCATGTATGCTGTTTTTACTGGTATCGGATCGGTACTCGGTATCGGCCGATACCCACAGCGCAAGTATCGGAATCGGTATCGGGAGGGAAAAAATTGTATCGGAACATCTCATTTTCTCTAATTTTGCGCACAAATGGCATAAAAGTGTGCCCATCTCTGTGTCAAGGTGTGTGTTTTACATGTGTATGTGTAAATACCAAGTATTTACCCGGTAAATCATAGTAAATCATAGTATATTATGGGTAATTACCACTGGGAATAAGAAGGTAAATACAGCTGAAATACTAAGAAAAACCTCCACTATTATATGGTACACAAGCACAACACAAGCTTTTAGCATGAATGTTCTGCAACATTACTAAGTAAAACATGACAATTTACAGAGTAAGTAAACTGAAACGGTACTGTAAAAGGAAGCCTTGTTTGTTTCCATGGTATTACCAGGCTCTTACCATGGCAACAAAAGGCTTCGTACCCAGTATTTAAAGATGTGTATTTAAAGATGTGTATAAGAAGATGTACCAATCATATACTATGATTTACCATACAATAGTGGAGGTGGATCTCTCTGGTAGTTATCAGGGTATAAGAGAGTAAGTACCTGGTACTTATCAGGGTATAAGAGAGTAAGTACGTGGTACTTATCATGGTATAAGAGAGTAAGTACCTGGTACTTATCAGGGTATAAGAGAGTAAGTACCTGGTACTTATCAGGGTATAAGAAAGTAAGTACGTGGTACTTATCATGGTATAAGAGAGTAAGTACCAGGTACTTATCAGGGTATAAGAGAGTAAGTACCTGGTACTTATCAGGGTATAAGAGAGTAAGTACCTGGCACTTATCAGGGTATAAGAGAGTAAGTACCTGGTATTTATCAGGGTATGAGAGAGTAAGTACCTGGTACTTTTCAGGGTATAAGAGAGTAAGTACCTGGTACTTATCAGGGTATAAGAGAGTAAGTACCTGGTATTTATCAGGGTATAAGAGAGTAAGTACCTGGTACTTTTCAGGGTATAAGAGAGTAAGTACCTGGTACTTATCAGGGTATAAGAGAGTACCTGCTACTTATCAGGGTATAATAGAGTAAGTACGTGGTACTTATCATGGTATAAGAGAGTAAGTACCTGGTACTTATCAGGGTATAAGAGAGTAAGTACCTGGTACTTATCAGGGTATAAGAGAGTAAGTACCTGGTAGTTATCAGGGTATAATATAATAAGTACCTGGTACTTATCAGAGTATAAGAGAGTAAGTACCTGGTAGTTATCAGGGTATAAGAGAGTAAGTACCTGGTAGTTATCAGGGTATAAGAGAGTAAGTACATGGTACTTATCAGGGTATAAGAGAGTAAGTACCTGGTAGTTATCAGGGTATAATATAATAAGTACCTGGTACTTATCAGAGTATAAGAGAGTAAGTACCTGGTAGTTATCAGGGTATAAGAGAGTAAGTACCTGGTAGTTATCAGGGTATAAGAGAGTAAGTACCTGGTACTTATCAGGGTATAAGAGAGTAAGTACCTGGTAGTTATCAGGGTATAATATAATAAGTACCTGGTACTTATCAGAGTATAAGAGAGTAAGTACCTGGTAGTTATCAGGGTATAAGAGAGTAAGTACATGGTAGTTATCAGGGTATAAGAGAGTAAGGACCTGGTACTTATCAGGGTATAAGAGAGCAAGTACCTGGCACTTATCAGGGTATAAGAAAGTAAGTACGTGGTACTTATCATGGTATAAGAGAGTAAGTACCTGGTACTTATCAGGGTATAAGAAAGTAAGTACCTGGTACTTATCATGGTATAAGAGAGTAACTACCAGGTACTTATCAGGGTATAAGAAAGTTAGTACCTGGTACTTATCAGGGTATAAGAGAGTAAGTACCTGGCACTTATCAGGGTATAAGAGAGTAAGTACATGGTAGTTATCAGGGTATAAGAGAGTAAGTACATGGTAGTTATCAGGGTATAAGAGAGTAAGTACCTGGTAGTTATCAGGGTATAAGAGAGTAACCTGGTACTTATCAGGGTATAAGAGAGTAAGTACCTGGTACTTATCAGGGTATAAGAGCGTAAGTACCTGGTACGTATCAGGGTATAAGAGAGTAACCTGGTACTTATCAGGGTATAAGAGAGTAAGTACCTGGTAGTTATCAGGGTATAAGAGAGTAACCTGGTACTTATCAGGGTATAAGAGCGTAAGTACCTGGTACGTATCAGGGTATAAGAGAGTAAGTACCTGGTAGTTATCAGGGTATAAGAGAGTAAGTACCTGGTAGTGGTAATTACCCAATAATATAATATGATTTACCATATAATAGTGGAGGTCTTTGTTAGTATTTCAGCTGTAGTTCCTCTGTATTTACCTTCTTATTACCCAATAATATACTATAATTTACTATGATTTACCATATATTTACCGGGTAAAATACTTAGTAATTAGGGGACTGTAAAAGGAAGGGTTACCGTGTGGTGTTATGTTGCTTGCCAATGCATTGCACACGTAAATCATTTTGCGCACAAATGGCATAAAAGTGTGCCCATCTCTGTGTCAAGGTGTGTGTTTTGCATGTGTATGTGTGTTCTTGTGTAGGTGTGTGTGTGTGTGAGAGAGTGTGCATATGTGTGGTGTTATGTTGCTTGCCAATGCATGCACACATGTAAATCATTTTGCGCACAAATGGCATAAAAGTGTGCCTATCTCTGTGTCAAGGTGTGTGTTTTGCATGTGTGTTCGTGTGTACGTGCGCGTGTGTGTGTGTGTGTGTGTGTGGCTGTGTACAGGCAGAGCACAGCAGACAGCAGTGTGATCCACTCTAATTAATAGCTCTGTATCTTTGGAAGGCATCCCAGGCTGACACAGTCCACAGTGCTATCCTTGTCCCTGCTGCGACCATCGCAGAGATAGGATCTGGCCCTCAGCCATAGGGCACCGCCATGAAAGAGAGAGAGAGTTAGAGACAGATTAAGAGAGATAGAGAGAGAGAGAGAGAGAGAGAGAGAGAGAGAGAGAGAGAGAGAGAGAGAGAGAGAGACAGGTATAGAGAGAGAGAGAGAGAGAGAGAGAGAGAGAGAGAGAGAGAGAGAGAGAGGGAGACAGAGAGAGAGAGAGGGAGAGAGAGACAGAGACATACAGGGAGACAGGGAAAGATAGAGGGAGATAGAAAGAGATAGAGACAGATGGAGAGAAATCGAGACAGATAGAGAGAGAGATAGAGACAGATGGAAGGAGACATAGACATATAGAGTGAGATAGAGAAAGATAGAGACAGACAGAGATATAGAGACAAAATAGAGATATAGAGACAGAGACAAAGAGAGATAGAGACATATAGAGATATATAGATAGAGACAGATAGAGATAGAGACAGAAAGAGATAGATACAGGGTAGAAAGAAATGTTATCACAGCAGTGACTTCTGTGTGTGTTTCCATGAGAATAAATTATTTAAAAAAAATGTAGACCCACAAATGCATTTGTATCTTTAGTTTAACTATTTATAAAAAAAAAGGTAGCTTTATTCAACCCTCGTGAGGGATCAATATTTCATGGCAGCATTGTCATTTGTATTACTGCAAAGGCGCCGCAAAATAGATATGCGACACACATTTACATTCTCTGTGTTGGAAATAAAATGCCACGGGGAAAAGACAGGTCCCGGCTCAAGGTAGCGATGTAAAAAAAAAGCATTTGGAGGTTTAGACACTGTTAAAGTCAGACAAAAACAAAGAGTTAAAAAGAGGGCCTGAAATGGCGGCGAGGCGAAGATATACTGCACTTTAAGGGATTGTTTCAGAAAAGTCCACATTAAAATGAGATGCTTTACGATGCTAAACGGCGTAGCGCGCTTGATAGAGATGCCGCGCTGTTTTTATTGGAGCTTTAAAGAGAACTTTTGTGATCTAAATAATTCATCCCAGAAGTCCCTTTCACACTCTGGAGATTGGTACCTGTCTCATGTTGCAGATTTATGTTTGTCTGTGCGTGTGTGTGTGTGTGTGTGTGTGTGTGTGCATGCGTGCATGCAGATGTGTGTGTCTGTCTGTGTGTTTACATATGTGCAGACTATCATAGAGTTCCCCTGATTACTTCAGGTATCACAACTTTCTCTCTGAAACTTGTGAGTGTACATTCAGACGTCGGCTCCCAACAACCTTCTTCTCTGTAATCGCACGCAGGTATCTTATTTATGATACTTTGATCCGCCTTCAAAACACATCAGTTTATTTTCTCATCACTTTGTAACAGCCGCTGCTTTTGTCTTTGAGTCCACAGGTCTCCCCGCTGTCTATCTTCCTCAGGTTCTGTCTTTCAAACCAGTGTTTCACTTTCACCGCAACCGTCCCCGAGCCGTCCATTTTTCATCACTTTTTTTTTTTTTTTACCGTTTGTTTGACCTTACTTTGAAGGAAAAAAAATCACACAACGGAAAAAAAAAAACGTAGCATAAAGTTTTCCAAAATCAAAAGCATAGTTCTGAGATAGTTCTGTAGTGCGGTTGCCTTTTCAACCTCACTTCTTTAGTTATTTCCTCATTCTTGTATTTCTTATGATATGTTTGTAGTCAGGGGTTCACTCATTGACTTTGCAACTTCAGTCTCCCTTTGAAAAGCAATGTAGAGCGCACGCCGCGCAACTCTCCACATTTCTTGCTACATTTCAAACCATTTTACGACCACTTAACTCATCAAGTCATTTTGGAGTTCCAATATATCATTATTTTAATCTCCCCAGTTTTTTTTTTCTGTATTTAACTTGTCATTTAAAAAACAGGTGGGCTGTTTTCTTGCTTTGAATTACAGAGCAGCAACATTTAACAGGTTAGTTAACAGTTAACAGAGTGCATCTGTAGAAAGTCTGTTGGACATTAAAAGATGGCAGTTACAATCACAACAATTTTCGCAGCAGCTGGCTTTCTATTTTTAAAAAGTTCCTTTTTTGGTCAAAAATGTTGGGATTGTTTATTGAACGCTGACTGGGACTGCGTCTCCTCTCTATTCATGTTGGCTCTCATGCATAAAGGCTTGGAGAGCGGCCAACCCAATCAGCTGTTAGGCTTGAGTCTCTTCCAACTCACTGGACTTTCTGTTATCCAGAGTAAAATACTGTGAAATAGCTGTAGAAAAATCAGCATCAGAAAAAAACAAAACAGACAATCATCTTGGCAGATATTTATTCGGCTGGATATGTGTGATGGGTGCAGGCTTGTGTGCGCATGCATATGCATGCTCTGTGCCTTTTATGCGTGTATATGTCGATGTGTTCACGTCCACGGTAGTCATTTTGTTGTTGCGTGTGTGTGTGTCTGTGTGTGTGTGTGTGTGTGTGTGTGTGTGTGTGTGTGTGTTGGCAAAGCAGTAACTGTTAGCACAGCTGTCCAATCTAAAGAGACACAGGAGGCGGGACACAGGTGTCACATTCACAGCAAACCACATCCATAATTATCTGACTGTTTGCCTCTTTGCCTGCCTGCGCTTACATGTGTGTGTGTGTGTGTGTGTGTGTGTGTGTGTGTGTGTGTGTGTGTGTGTGTGTGTGTGTGTGTGTGTGTGTGTGTGTGTGTGTGTGTGTGTGTGTACATATGTGTGTATCTCCGTTTGTGGCTGGACACTGAAACTAATTAAATAAATTAAATAAAATAGCTACATACATACACATACATTAATAAATAAATACATACATCCTCATCTACTTGAAATTTAATCAACCTTGAAATATTAACATTTCTATTTTCACAATGTTACATTAAATTAAAAACAATAAATCATTTACCTTTATACCCTGCAGAGGTGCCAGTCGTGACATTTATTTTCAGGCTTAGATTTACTGCTACTGCTACTACTACTAGTACTACTACTACTACTACTACTACTACTACTACTACTACTACTACTACTACTATTATACCACTACTTCTACTATTACTAATAATAATAAACAAATACTAATAACAGTAAAATGCAGGCACTGAAATCAGGTAGATCAGGTAGCACAAGACTAGGTCAAAACCTAGTATGTGGCTGGACCGGGAATCGGTCCTAAGCGCTCATTAGATTCAAACGGCAGTCAATAAAGAGAGCGCTTGTAAAGGTACGCGCCCACAGGATCCGTCATTTCCACACCTCCCATTCATTGTCTATGTGAGTAGCTCTGCAATGCATTCTGGTTGCATGGCGTTGAATGTTAATGTGAAGTTAAGTCCTCTTATACTTTGCTGGGGCGTCCGGCAATACTCGCTGCCTCTGGAAACTCCCGAAAAACTTTTAAACTAACCATTGTCTATCTAAAATGAAAACTGATTCAGCAACTGCATGGCTTATTTCTCGCCTAAAATGTTTTTGGAAACCCATTTTAGTGTACTATTTAGCTGTTAAATAGAGGAGTGCAGGAATGAGTCCTAAAACCCATTTTGGCACTTCCGGTTCCCTCGTCTCGAAGTCTGTGGGTTTTTTGAATGGGTTTTTGGTTGGCTGAAATAAGGTCTGTGGTTTGAATGGGGTTTTGGCTGAAATAAGGTCTGTGGTTAACACAAGCTTAAGAGATTGCCACGTTTTGTTCTACGACATAAAATACGTCAGTAAATACCCCACTAGTGAATTTTGAAGCTTTTACGTGTCTTAAAAAACTTCTGGCGATTGCATTTACGCTTCAAAAATCATAAAAGTAGTGTTCATCGGTGAAGATTATCTCGCTTAACAAAACGTGTGAGTATCATAAACTTGTGTTTGCCACAGAGCTTATTTTCTGCAATAATGCAAAATCCAATGGGAAAAACCCCATTGGCTTTTTGTTGCGGGAACCTGACGCTAACTTCCGGGTTGGCCTACAAAAATACGTCATCCCTGCACCACTCCATTACCTGGGCGCTTTGTGAGATCGTTTGTGAGGCAGTGGCGTTCGTCCAATCAGGTGCAGCCAAGAAATGTTTGCGTGGGCTGTTGCCAACCCAATGGGGAAACAACAACCACGTCATCACTCCCTCGACCAATTGTGCAACTCTATCACTCGGTCACTCAGTCACTCAGCATGCCTGCCGGTCAAAGCCAAAAATGGTGTTGCGTTGCCTTGTTGACAAAAATCAATGTTGTAAATTGTACATTTCCAATATACATATCATTGTCACGTGATGAGGCATATATATGGTCAGTCAAAGTGGCATGACAGAAGGTGTGTGATTTGCGCTGGTACATTTCTACTATGTTTCCTATGTATCCACCATATTGTGGACATGGCCTAATAGCCACAGTGTAACCCTTTAAACACGTACACCTGAACCGCTTTGCCTGTAAACTTTCCCATCCATCGCATTTGTTTCCAACTCAGTTCATCGGTGCTACAACAGCCTATTCCTTTTCTCCTCTCCTTCTATCGTGAGTTTCAACAGAGTTCCCTGAATCCATTTCCTCAGGTCCATTATTGCCACCAGAGTGATCTCCTATCTGTGCCACATTGAGTCAGGCACATTTGCTTCAGCAGGAATTTGGTGACCTCTTCCTGACAGCAGCAGCAGCAGCAGCAGACGCTCAGACGCGCGTCTCTCGCCCCTCCATCAATCGGCCGTTATCTCTTTCGTCAGCATGTTCTGACGCCGCGTAATTCACCTTTCCTGCACAACAGGTTGCACCGGGGAATTAAGCCCAGAGATTGGCAAGGCAGCGAGGGAACTACAGCCGGAGAGAGACATTGGCGTGTGTGTGTGTGTGTGAGTGAGTGTATAGGTGTGTGTGCGTATTTGTATGTGTGTGTGTGTGTGTGTGTGTGTTTGAGTGTGTATTGGTGTGTGCGTGTGTGTCTACAGGTGTGTGTTCATGGTTATACATGACATTTTACACGTGCAACAAACACCAGTGCAAACCTGCAGAAAAAAAAAGAGTCTATGTACAGATGAATGAATACTGATCAGTTTTAAGGCAGTGCATCCTATAGCTCGTCCCTGCAGTCGCTAACACGGCAGTTGACAGGCCAATACGATTGTCATTTCCATTCGGGTATTAAGCACCAGAATAATCACCAGGCTGTCCTGTGTCCCCCTCATGTATGTGACCCCCCCCTCACACACACACACACTCCTAATCTCCCCAACCGGTGCCTGAATTCTCCATCTCAGCTGGCGTTCATTTAACATGTCCATATTGGATTCCCTAATGTGGAGAACAGCGGCCAGCGCTGCTCTGCATTTACAGTGCTTTGGTTACAGGCAGGCCCATGTTCCTTTTTTTGTTTTGGGAGTGTGTGTGTATGTGTGTTTGTGTATAGGTGTGTATGTGTGTGTGTGTGTGTGCGTGTGTGTGTGTGATTGGAGGTGGGCTGCGGGATGAGCGGTAGGGGGGGTGGGTCACGGAAAAGTTCAATTTGTGTCTGGGAAATGGAATTTATACCACGGCACCTCACCTATGGCAGACCATGCATACGCAGAAGACGTTTATTGTTGTGTTTTATTGTGTGAATTACCACCTGTCCCAATGCCACGGGTGTGAAATGGGACAGGCGGTGAAAAGAGAGATTAAAATCAGAGACGGGAAAATGGAAACCAAAGGAAGACTGCAGAGAGAGGGCGGAAAAAGAGGGATGTATAATGCTATTTAAGATGGAGAGACAGGGAGTGGGATGTTATTGAAGTTGGCCCATTACCCCCCAAAATTGTCCTTTATCTTAATATAATAATACTCCCTCTTTCAGGTGAAATCAGCATGCGTGCCTCTGCCAATACACAAAGTTGTCAACCTCTGTATGATATATTCATGATGAAATGTAAAAGTACAGTTAGGGGAATTACATATTAATGGTAAAATGCATGTATAATACATTCC
>JAOPHQ010000415.1:17500-40000 GCA_030340625.1 Merluccius polli
TTCGACACCAAACCCGAAAGGTACTGAGGCAGCAAGATACCTGCCCTCCCTGCTCTTTAATTGAATGTACCTTAATTCAATTATAAGTTGCTTCGGATAAGACATTTTTTTCGACTAAATAGTAAAACGGTTTGTCATGTCTATTTCACGGCTTGACTGCTAAGAACAACCTGCCCTGTTCTTCAGAAGTCTGCTTAGTGGGATATCAAGGAAACAATTGGGCACAATGGGCCAGACACAATACAGAAATCTGCCCCAGGAGGAGGTCACTTCGTCCTGCCTGTTGCTCCCGACGACGGGGATGGGGACGAGGGAGGGGACGGGAAAGGAAAAATGTCAGCTGTGCCATTCAATCATCCAACCAGCCATCATTTATTAATTATTCCTCTTCAAAGACTGGGAGAGGCAGAAGAAACAAAGGGGGGAAGGGAGAGAGAGAGAGAGAGAGAGAGGGGGAGAGGGACAGAAGCGAGAGAAAACTAAATACACAGATGGAAGGGTGAAGTGTGTGTGCCAATGCCAAGTAACACAATAAAACAACGTTGAGGGGGGTGGGAGGAAGGGAAGGAGTAGAGGAAAAGACAGAGACAGAAGGGGGGGGGGGGGGGGGGGGGCGGAGAAAGAGACAGCCTGCCATTGGTAGCTGAAGCGTGTACGAGTGTGACAGCAGACAATAGGAACCAGATGGCAACTCTTCCTTTGTTAACTTTGATGGATATCCTGCGTTCGGCGTCAAGGCTCGGCACGTTATTATACCACTGGAAGGTAGTTATTAGTGGTGCAGGTTGCCTTTCGGTGTCCATGTGCAGTGATCAAGGCTCTCTCTGTGTGTGTCTATGCACAGAATCAATGTGGCATTTATCCACAGTGATTGTGGCTTTGAATGTATTTGATTTCATCTGTAGAATTCTTATTTTTTTGTTCCAGTGTACGTTGTCTCCAATGTGCTAACAACGTCGCCTTCACATCCATCCACGACACACACACTCCCGGCGGGGGGGGGGGGGGGGGGGTAAACGGACGACGACATGACATCGCAACGCGTCAGAAAATGGATGCCACAAAACCTCTCTCTGCGAGTCGGTCGGATGGCACTTCATAACATATTAAATACGGGGCCAAGAAATCGTTAGCCCCCTTTTTTTTTCAAAATCTGATCTTTGTCACATGTGGGCAGAGGGTGTGTGTGTGTGTGTGTGCGTGTGTGTGGGGGGGGGAAGCACTTAATCTGAGGGTCCGGGGGTTCGTCTCGTGTCAGACGGTTGTCGTTAGCGCCCCTGAGCTCTGGATCACACCAGTTCACCAGGCAATCAATTCTGAGGCCTACATATGAGGAAATCAATCACGCGGCTACAAACTGCAGCAGGCACCTCCCTCCCTCCCTTCCTCCCTCCCCCCCCCCCCCCCACCCCACCCGCCGCCCCAGTGTGATGTGTAAATAATCAGGATAGTATGTTGGCTTGATGGATGGAGGCTTACTGTAACGGGGAATTTCCCACACGGGGGGCCAGATGATAAAGGTGTTAACTGAATTGCAGTGAGGAGATTAGAGTGGTATAGTGTTGCTATGGTGTTGTTCTACTTGGCTCCACCCCCCCCCCCCCCCCTCCTCATGACTTAGCAGTGGTGATGTTGGAGAGAAAATGTCAACGCTAGGCTTCGGTCTCAGGAATACATTAATGTGAACGTGTAAATGTCTGCGAGAACAGCTGCAGTTTCAACAAACGTTAAAACTAAGGGTTTATTTTATTTTTGATGAATACCAGCACAAAGGTTTCCCCCTAACTGACCTCTGACCTCTTGCACCCCTGATCCTTCTGGACCCTCATCCCAGCATCACCCCGACCGTGCTTCACTAGAATCACAATCGCAATCGGAAAACTGTTATTGGGCAGACAACAACAACAACAACAACAACAACAACAAATAATGCACAACAGAGCCGTAATTCTCCGCTGAATGTAGCGTATTGTTGTACAGCAATGACAGCCAGCTACCTAGCTGCTACTTCATTCCAGTATGAACACAATTGAGTATGTCATTTAGAGAGATGTGATGGGACATCACTGTACGTGTCTATTGTTACCCGACTCGTCTGGACGTTCACTAGCTGGAGACAATTTCTCGCGCTTGGTTTCGCAAATTTGCCGAGATCGATGGTCGCTTCTTTTTGGGCACTTCAGTGTTTTGGCAAAGTTTGGAGGCGATCGGAGGAACGGTGTGCGATGCAAATCCGGACACACACACACAGACGGGATCGCCCATAGCTTCAGCATTGTTACCTGACTTGTCTTGGAGGTTCGCTAGCTCACTGAGTTTCATGCGCTTGGCCTCGCGATGGTTCACTAGCGCTCGCGATTTGCAGAAAGTGATGGTCGCTTCTCTTTGAGTGATGGTGGCTTCGTTTTGAGTGATGGTCGCTTCTTGTGTTTTTGAAAAGTTTGGAGGCGATCAGAGAATGGTGTGCAATGCAAATCTGGACACACAAACACGCAAACAGGCCGTCGCCCAAATTGTAGTAATAGGATAGGATGAAATGTGGTAAAATAAGTGAATGGCAGTCAGGGAATAGCTTTGCCTAAATTCCAATATCCCACTACGGCTTGAAGCTGAGGTACACTTTCCAGGTCAAAGATAATAGTGGCGCATCCTATCGTCCAGGATAAAAAAAAAATGTTGATCTGACAAAACGGAAAGTATTCACCCGCGCTGCGATGTAATCATTTCGGAAGTCAGGAGCAAAGATAAAGATTTAATTATAATTGTATTTCCGAAGGCAGCCGGTATTGGAAGGTCAGATTGCAACTGGCATCAGCGTTGTTCCGGTTGATCTCACTGTTACCTATGCATCTCTTCTCCGGGTAGAGATGCATTTATCTCTCTCCCTAGAGAGAGATAAAAGTGAGTGTGTGTGTGTGTGTGTGTGTGTGTGTGTGTGTGTGTGTGTGTGTGTGTGTGTGAGTGTGTCGAGGTCTGTGGTGTGTGTGTGTGTGTGTGTGTGTGTGTAGTTCTGAACACACCCAGGGGGAAGTGAACACTGTTGTTTAGCCAGAGGACACAGTTGGAAATGATTATTAACTCTAACTGTGCTAATATTTTTTTGTAGTGGAACTGCAATTATTGGTTAAGTTTGAAATGACAAACCAACTATTTAAATTACATATCAATACAAATCAATATGTACACACACACACAAACACAATTCAATATGTATAGATATCAAATGTATACACACACACACACACACACACACACACACATATCAATATGTATACATATCAACATATATTTACACACACACTCTTCTTGACATTACATACTTCACTTACATTCTTGACATATGCCGATATAGGCTTAACGCTTCTATGTAACACACATACACACACACACACACACACACATATACAAACACACACATACAAACACACGTGTGTGTGTGTTACATAGAAGCGTTAGAAGCCTATATCGGCAGCATATGTCAAGAATTCAGGGAGGTTTCTCTTGTAAATCGATCGCTGGGTTTGAGCCTAAAAAAAACATGTTGTTCTCCTCCCACGTCTTTGATCAGTCGAGTGTAGCGCCACTGCTACTGTAGTCGTAGCATGATACGGAAGAGGTTAACACCCAACCAGCGACCGAACCACCGACCCCTGTCTGCTACAGCTAATGACACTGTGCAGACTCTGTGCACTGTGCAGACAAGTATGAGGTGTATACAGACTCAAGTATGAGGTGTACAGACTCAAGTATAATGTGTATACAGACTCAAGTATAATGTGTATACAGACTCAAGTATAATGTGTATACAGACTCAAGTATGATGTGTATACAGACTCAAGTATGAGGTGTATACAGACTCAAGTATGATGTGTATACAGACTCAAGTATAATGTGTATACAGACTCAAGTATAATGGGTATACAGACTCAAGTATGAGGTGTACATACTCAAGTATGAGGTGTACAGACTCAAGTATGAGGTGTATACAGACTCAAGTATAATGTGTATACAGACTCAAGTATAATGTGTATGACTCAAGTATGAGGTGTATACAGACTCAAGTATGATGTGTATACATACTCAAGTATGAGGTCAGCAGTGATAACTGACACCGTATTCTCAGCAAATGTGGGAAGTTGAACTAAACACGTGTGTCTGTGTGTGTGTGTGTGTGTGTGTGTGTGTGTGTGTGTGTGTGTGTGTGTGTGTGTGTGTGTGTGTGTGTGTGTGTGTGTGTGTGTGTGTGTGTGTGTGTGTGTGTGTGTGTATGTGTGTGTGTGTGCGTGCATGTTGCCAAGGTTTTTCTGTTTCTGAGGAAGAAATCTACCCCCAGGTGGTGCTGTACCATTAGCAATCCAGGTCCATACTCTCCAGGTGATATATGGCTGCAAGGATCATGACTTGTAAGGACCCCTCTCTCTCTCTCTGTCTCTGTCTCTGTCTCTCTCTCTCTCTCTCTCGTCTCCTTGCTTCTCTCACACTATGTGTGTGTGTGTGTCTCCCCCCACTTTGTGTCTGTGGTTCTATTTGTGTGTGTGTGTGTGTGATTAACTTTAACACACACGCACGCACGCACACACACACGCACACACGCGTATCTTGCCCTGTATGTGTTTATGTGATTCACACATGGCAGCAGCCCTGTGCGTGGTATCCATGTGCAGCAAGCCAAGCATTAATGACGATTTAAAGTGGGAGCAACAAACAGCGACATCCTCCTCGTCGGCATCCACCCTCCGCTGGTGATTGCGGCGCTCCGGGGGTACGGATGTGGAACATGCAACATCTGACACCCAAACAGCGCGTCGATTTGACATGCTACCAGGTTGCATGCCACAGCGCATCTTAAAGTTTCATAGAGGACATCGCCGTCATGGGCGACGCATGAATAAACATCACGGAGAACGCTTCAGCCGCTGTTTACGGCACACGCTGTCACGCCGCGTGACGCGTTAAGCATGATGCCAAGTCGCCCGCGTCGCTCATAATTACGTAGGGACGGCCCAGATTGCGCACAACATTTCGAAATGGAGCTTAAAGCACTTGGTTTACGTGTGAAAACCAAAGGTTCGCCATATTTGGCTGTTCTATTTCATGTGTTTTGTATGACGTAGAGTTATTTTGTGTGGCTCTTTAATCCCATGACGATAATAATATATATCTTTGAAAAGGTTGTTTTTTTCCCCCCCCCAGATATATAGATGTATAGGCTATAGCCCTTGCTGTTTACTGTTACGGCATGTGACCATGAAATGTGACGGGACTAGCAGCGGTTTGTCAGGTATAAATACATTTTGCCGGCTGCTATACGCGACACAGCCAGAAGCAACGCTGCGGCTTTGGCGACACACGTATACATATTCATGTTGCATGTAATATGGGCAAGCGCATACCCTAATAAATGTAAAGATCCACTGTTGTTGTTTCTGGCATGCCAGCACGCGTTGAGGTTTATCCAGGACGACATGCAAAGTACGAACTGCACTCTCTTGACGTAAGTGCAACATGACTAACTATCAGCTCTCACATGGCGCTATAGGCGTGCGGCGAGACGTGTGGCACAGATTGGATGGGGTGCAGGTATAGATTGTATGGGACAGAGTATCAATATTTGACAAGATGCAGACAGGGAACATTTTCACCCCTGCCTATCTCTATTCCGCCGGGACGCCAACATACAGGAGGGTGGATATGGAGGTGTTGAAGAGGTGAAGCGAGAGAGACAGCACATGGACGCATGCAGATAGAGAGAGAGAGAGAGAGAGAGAGAGAGAGAGAGAGAGAGAGAGAGAGAGAGAGAGGCGCGCAGGGAAAAATGAGGACTGAGAATTTTCACAATTTTCCTGGGAGTTTCTGGGATTGGAAAGGAGACTGGAAAGGAAATTGCAGTAGCAGCAAATGTCATGATGACTGCGATGTGTGGTGAAGAAATAGTACATACTAAGTGAAATATTGGGGATGTAAGCTATCCACAGCATATTGGTGGTCTAGTGATTCTTGCAATATCATTGGTTTTGGTCTTGATGGAGGGGGGGGGGGGGGTATTATCAGTGGGATTGTAAGAAAATTAAAAGATGTAAATGAATATTAAACGGGTAAGAGTCGAGTGAAAGAGGAGAGTGGAGAGAGGTCAGATTGCCTTCGACTTTAGGATGAAATGAGTACACAATGTTTGGTTGAACATTTCCCACGCAAGTTTTGAGCAGTCAAATTTTAAAGTGTGAGAGTACAGTGGGTGAGAACGGGAGAGAGAGAAAGAGAGAGAGAGACAGAGAGAGAGAGAGAGAGAGAGAGAGAGAGAGAGAGAGAGAGAACAAACAAAAGATAGGCGATACGGGTGACAAAATGTTGGCACCTTCGTCGTCCGTCGTGACAAGACAAGCACGCATTTATCCGTGTGGGAGTCTGTGTGGGAGTGTGCATGTATCCAGCAGGGGGATTCGCCTTTCTACGCCCCAGTCGCAGATACGCATGCATGTGTGTCGGGTGCCTGTGTGTGTGGTTACCATGTAGATACCGCGACGTGGCGTAATTGCATGCATTTCCCTCTGGAAGGAAGCTGGTAAATTCAGGAGGAGGAGGAAGCAGGGAGGGAGGGATGGTGGGGGAGAGAGAGAGAGAGAGAGAGAGAGACCATTTAAAGGCAGAAAGCAAATGGCAAATGAAGTATAGCACAATTCACCTGATACATTGAGTTCAGGTCTAATTATAGCGTGCAACCGCTTCCTGGTCCTGTCATATATTTAAGTGTCATTAATTTACCAGTGATTGCACGGCGGCATCCCGGCATGCAAACATCATGCTAATGGAATATTAAGTAAATATGCATTATGTGTGTGTGTGTGTGTGTGTGTGTGCGTGCGTGTGTGTGCAGTTTGTCTGGAGGACGGATACACATTCTTTAGGCTGCCCTGTGTGCTCTGCGCCGGTGTTTGTAGCCGATTTATCATAGGCACCGTGTTCAAGTCATTGTCCTCCTGGAAACGGGGCTGAAGCTACAAAAACCTTTTTGCTCACGACAAGTGAGAAAACAAGTTGACCATTGTTCGCCGTTCTGCTGACTCGTGAAATAAATCACACTTCTGATTGGCTACCGGAGTCGGGGTTGAAGCGTTACAGTTTACCGCCTTTACTTCCCTGCACACGTGCAGCGTGGAGGGAAGGGGGGGGGGGGGCATAATTAGACATAAATGGTACCTGGTGAATATTCATTGCTGATTGTTGGAAAGGCAGCCCCGGATTACATTCGTATTCAACATGGGGTAGATTAAGAGCACGTCTCTGATGCCCTGCGGTACTAATAGCAGAAGTGGGGCGTTAAATACAACCGCAAATTAAACATGGATTATTTAAACTGTTGAGAAATGTTGAGAAAATAGTTGTTAAAAAAAAAAAAAAAACTCAGACATTCTGGATTGGTAAAATGAAAGGGCATCATTCATAATGATAAAACGATATTATACTTCATGTAAAATAGTTTAAGGAGGGTACTTTAAATAATGACTTGTGGCTGATACATGATCCCATAGATGATATTACTTCTGCATATGCATGGAAACTTACATGACAAACCGTTGGTATGAATCTATACACAATACGTATGTAAACTTATATATCAGAGCATGTGCAAGTGAACAATAAACCAGCGTTAGTAGTGTCTTAGACTCGCATAGCCAGACCTATATTCAGACTTCTGGCATAGGGAAAAGAAACGCTCCATCTTGTTTATATTTCTTTAACCAATTACAATCGTCTTTGGGCAGCGCTAAGTCCAGGATGCAGCAACGGTGGCAGATGGCAGAAGGGGGAGTATAAGGTATAAGCCCACCCAGAGCCTGCCATTGGGCGACTGTAGTAGTTGCCCAATGGCAGGCTCTGGGCGGGTTTATGCCAACAACCTACATCCGCTAAGCCAGACTAGTAGTGTCTAAATGTGAATTATCATGTGGATGTGTATGGATGCAAAAGTGTGTGTGTGTGTGTGTGCGAGAAAGATTGAGTGTGCGTTGGTGTGCGTGTTTGTACGTATGCGAGTGTGTGAAAGTGTGCATGTGGTAGTGTGAGTGAGTGAGTGAGTTAAAAAGAGAGAGAGGGCTAGTTCCTCATTCACTCTTGTGAGAAGGGACCCATCCATATTTAATACTTTGCTATCTATAATTCACAGACCAAACCTTGCAACACACTAGTGAGCTACTCTTAATAGGACGGGACATTTCTCTCTATTCCTTCCCCTCTCTCTCTCTCTCTCTCTCTCTTTCTCTCTCCCGCTCATTTTCCCGTACTCACTCATTGTCTCCACACAATCTTTCTGTTTCATCTACTTTTTCTCTCTATTCCCTTTGTCTCATATTCCCTCTCTGTTTCACTTAGGCTGTTTCAGATAGTCAACATAGAGCGAACGAACACACATGCACACACACAAGCACGCACAGTGTGATGGAAATATACCTGGGCAGAAGCTCTTGTTGTACATCTTGTAAACGGCAACTTTACATAATTTCTTTCTATGTTTGATCCTCTACAGTACGTTCCATGACTTTCCATGTCATTGTTTTTCGTAACCAATTCAAACAGGTTTTTTTTGTTTTTTTTTTGCTCTGCAGAAAGTATCGCAGCTCATCGTTTGTTCAATTACCATGAAAACAAACAGTGGCGCAGACCGAGGGAAAATGTGTGTCCTCTTGGAGTGCATAGTTATATTCAGGCTGGGGTAGACAATGGTGAAATGCTGCAAAATGTACATCAAGGATACCACGGAGAACTCGTAGAGATTAAAGTGTGGCGCTCTGGAGTTATTGAAAATACAGATGATTCATTTGTATTTTATCATTTAGTTGGTGCTGTGCAGTTTTCCTTGACGGGCCAGACGTGGTGTCCGCGTTTTCTGCTGTGCTGCAGATATGAGAACAGCCTACGCTACAGAATGTCGCACCTGTGCTGTCAAACACTCACATGTTTAGTCTCCTAAATAGTCAAGTACCTTTTAAAGTAATTAATGCATGCAAGTGCAATTTGGCTGCCAAGGGAATACTAAAACCGATAGCACCCTTATCTGATATTATTACCAATTAACATATTCATTAGCATACCAATTACCTTGTTAGATTACAGTTAAAGCGTTAATCTATAGAGGTCAGCCGGGCATGTCATATCTTAAACAATGTACTTTCCCTCCCTCGCGCCCACCCTTCTTTCATCAGCTAATCTATAAAAGGGTCGGCCAAGCATTTTAATCTTACCACTATGACATCTCCTCCCTCTCATCCGCTTTCATCAGCTCCAACAAAAAAGTTATAAAAAAACATGACCAACATCCTATTAAGAATGTCGATCTCCCGCCTACACCGTGCTGTCACCTATTCCCAACTCTCTCAGCCTCCCACCCCCCATACCTGCCTCTCTCATCTCTCTCTCTCTCCCCTCTCTCATCTCTCTCTCTCTCCCTCTCCCCCATATCTCATCTCCCTCTCTCCCTCTCCCCTCTCTCTCTCATCTCTCTCTCTCTCCCCCCTCTCTCATCTCTCCCTCTCCCCCATATCTCATCTCTCTCTCTCCCTCTCCCCTCTCTCTCGCTCTCTCTCCCTCTCTCATCTCTCCCTGTCTCTCTCTCTCTTCCCCTTCTCTCATTTTATTTTACCATTCCTCCCTGTCCATCCCAACCAACTATTCCCAGAACACCCCACCACCATCACCACCACCACCAGCAGCAGCAGCAGCAGCTTCATCCCACTTCCCTCCCCTCTCCCAGGGGGGTTTATAGGCAGTAATTACGGCGGGTAGAGGGTCTATACTCACCTCCCCGGGCTTTAGGGGGCCTTGGCTGAGTGATCAGCGGTAAGACCCCCAGCCCCACTCATTGACAGCCCCCTCTCGCCGGTGAATCACCGTCAATACACACCTCCAGAACAAGTGGAGCTCCACCACCCGGGAAACAGATGTTTTATTTTAGTTTCACTCTAGATTTATACTTTTTCTGTATCTGTATTCTGTATTTTGCATTTTGTATTTTGTATTTTGTATTTTGTATTCTGTATACTGTATACTGTATTCTGTATTCAAAATAGACATTTGGAGGACTGATTTTCCATGGGTCTCTGTAGTTTGAAAACATTGCAGAGGTCTGAAAACATAATCAATGACGGTAAAATCAAATGTATGCAAATACTGTGGCGGTGGCGTTGCACCAAAGGTTACACCTTACATAAATTAAAGTGGCAATTCCACTTTCTAATTCCGTCCTGCTGGCATTTATGTATAAAGGATAAATATTGATCTCAGTGGACACATTCTGTTAGGCCCTTGTTCTGTCTCAGATGTCCCCCAAAACAGGGCTTTAGAAAATAGCGCATGGACAATTTTATTTATTTACCCACTTTGGTGGACTGTGTATCCTTGTCTAAGGCCAAGTCACTCAACATCAACATCTCTACACTCAAATATCTCTTCTCTCTCTCTCTCTCTCTCTGTCTCTCGTGTCTGGGAGGATTTGTTTGGCTTTCACATCCTGTCTCTCGCCGATCCTCTTCGTTTCTGTCTTTCCTGTTTCCCTGTGACTCCCGGTGACAGTATTGACCCAGAGGCACGTGGAGCTGTCACACCAGGGCTGATAAAGGACCTGGACCTTTACTAACCCGCGCCTCCATTCACTCACCTCTACGTAACGTGTGTGTGTGTGTGTGTGTGTGTGTGTGTGTGTGTGTGTGTGTGTATGTGTGTGTGTGTTACATAGAAGCGTTAAGCCTATATCGGCAGCATATGTCAAGAATGTAAGTGAAGTATGTAATGTCAAGAAGAGTGTGTGTGTAAATATATGTTGATATGTATACATATTGATATGTGTGTGTGTGTGTCTATACATTTGATATCTATACATATTGAATTGTGTTTGTGTGTGTTTGTGTGTGTACATATTGATTTGTATCGTGTGTGTGTATGTGCTTGATTTGTATGTGTATGTTGTATGTGTTTGTGTGTGTTGGATGTGTGTGTGTGTGTGTGTATGTGTGTGTGTGTGTGTGTGTGCGTGTGTGTGTGTGTGTGCGTGCGTGTGCATGTGTGTTTTATTTATTTCAGTGTGATCTGCACCTCACTGGTATAATAAAATGCATCAGGGTACTGTTGCTGGGCAATCAAAGCACTTTTACAATACATTTTATACAGTCTATGGTCCAATAGCAAAAGCGATGCAACATCATATACATTGAAAAATAAAAACTTTTTTGAAGGGTTGATTCGCAAAACAAACACAAAGGAATGTCCATGGGAAAAAGAAGAACACAGAAATATAGAAAAGTGTAAAACAAAACCATTTGTCGAATAAAACAAAGGTGACAAGCTTGGGAAAAATAGACTAAATAGAGTAGATAGGGTTGTGAGGAGACCTTCTTATTTTGCGTTTAAAGGAGCTATACCTGGCACTATTTAACTTAAGAAACTGCCAAATTAAATCCAATAAATCATTTCATACATATATGGTTGCTTCATAGCCAGAGCAAGCACCATTATAGAGTAAAAGTGTGTGTTTTTTTTTTAGCATATATACACAAACAGATTAAGAATTTACCCCTTGTTATATTTGAACTTGAGTTCAAAGTTCCTTGAACTGTCTGTATGTATGCACTCACGGTATTGTAAGACACTTTGAATAAAAGTGTCCACCAAATGGCATATATACTGTATATATATATATATATATATACAGTATATATATATATATATATATATATATATATATATATATATATATATATATATATATATATATAATGAACTCTCAGGTCAAGGGCTAAACTGAACCAATCAAAACATGAGCAGAGCCTCCCAGTATACCGCACAGTAGACTATTCCCTGAGCGACTGTTTACCTGGACACAGATATACACTCATCTCATGCTAACACTGGGTGTGACTCAGCTCCTCTCCCTTACAGTCAGCAGGCGAGGCCTCTTCACCAGTCATGAGAATAAACCCAGGAGTGTTGTGAAAAAGCAGCGTGGATCAACACTATTCTGCCCTAGCCCTGGAGTACTCCAGTGATACATCCGGTGGAGAATCTGTTACCGTTGCAAATTGGGCAATTCCCCACACAACACCCACAAAACTCTCACACACAGACACACACACACACACACACACGGTTGCACACACACACACACACACACACACACACACACACACACACACACACACACATGCACGCACTCACGCACAAACACATGCTCACATACACAAACACACATACACACACACATGCACACACACACACACATGTGTGCATGCACACACAAATGCAAGGAAACCTACACACACACACACACACACACAAGAAAACATTTTAAGGCACACAGAAGTATATTTTAATTGTATATTTTATTTTCTACATTGGATGCATAACAGCTGTATCATTACAGATGGATTTGCTCATCATGTTTATGCACACACACACACACACACACAGACACACACACACACACACACACTCATTAGACATTCTAATGCTGTCCTCTGACATCAAGACACGTAACTTCAAAGAGTTTGGCTCTCATGCAGCTCCCGCCTCTGATACCTTAACAAACTCCCCGGTGGCCCATGAGTATGAACACACACGCACACACACACACGCACACGCGCACGCGCACACACACACACACGCACATTCTTCTACCTCAGCAAAAAGTAACTGATTAGTCCCAGCGCTGTGCCATTCAGAGGAAGACTAGAATGAAAGAAATGTGGTAACGGAAGAGGAAAGTGTGTATCCCCTTTTGGGAATGTTTTGATGATGTGTTTGCTTTGTAACGTCAGTCTTCTTCTGTTGCATCTTCTATCTTCTAGTCTGGCCCCTGTTGTCGAACTGCTGAACACATTCCCCCCATCCGCAACCCTCCTCCGTCCCGAAAAAACAGGGGGAATCCTGATTTTTTTTTGACTGCACGACAAAAGCATTGTAGTAGCAGTGACAGCGTGCGTTGTGCGCGTAGGCAATGTTTTACCAGCCTCACAGTCAGAATCAAACTTTTGACATTTTTCGTTTAGTCGTTTAGCATTTATGTATTGTTTTCAAATGTAAACAGTGAACTCCAAAATGGTGGGGAATAAAATAGTCTTTCTCTGTGCCCCGTCTTCCTCACTGAGTTTTAAAACGAGCGTAGTTGTGGTTCCTGAGGGGCAGGACGGTGTCCAGGGCCCCCCGATTACCACCATGAAGTCTTGGCCTGCAGTGGGAGCCCTGCTGCGTGTTGGACTCTGGATCGCCGCACCGAGTCTATAATGGATCAAATTTATGCAGCTGAAATGCCAGCGAACGCCAAGATAAAGAGGGGGAGGAAAGGAGAGGGAACAAAGGATGAGAACAATGTTTATTTTTTACATTGTGCCTTCTCCCAAAGGTACATTCATAGAAGGAGACAGCAGACCTAAGGTGGGGAAACAAATGGGAGTGTGTTCAGGAGAGATACATAGAGAGAGCAATAGATAGAGAAAGAGAGGAGAGATAGCGAGAGAGAGAGAGAGAGAGAAATGTAAATGTGAAAGTTTGATTAAGGTCACATTGACACTGGGCCCTTAATGTTTTATCAGCTTGTGACCTCCGTCTGCCCCCCCCCCACACACACCACACCCACACACACACACACACACACACTGCTCCACCATCCCTTTTATCATCATCGTTATCCTGGGTAATCGTCCCCCCACCTGCTCCTCTGCCTATTGATTTCCCACCAATCCTTTTTGGAACCAACAGTACTTTTGAAGCCATTGTTCGTTGGGAACGATAATTCCCACCTGTTTCCTTCCTTGTATTATATCACCTTGTTGATGAAATATGCATGCAGTGGCACAGTACATCACAGGGGCGTCCAGATCATAAATATATGTATGGAGATAACTTCTGAGAAGCAACCGTAACATGACCTACACTGTAAAATATTTTCCTGTCAAATAACTATTATCTATTGGCAGCAGGGTTGCCAGCTAGTTACTGTAAACTTAGCAGTATAAATACTGTTATTTACATTACAGTTTTCTAATGTTTAATAGGAGACAGTATTATGCTAGCTTGGGAACCAGACAAATTTGCGAGCTCGTGTTTTATTTGCTCTGGCAGATAGGTCTGGCCACTCTCCCATTCAGACAGATTTCCAGCCCACGTCAAACGTGGCATTGCTCTGATTGGTTGTAGGTCTATCCAATTGCGTCCAGAGGCTTTTTGGTCTGTGCCTGTTGATAATGCCCCTTAGAAATCGAAAATGAACTGAGGGGTTCCAGACTAATACGCATTTGTGAATTGGTCTGGAGATGCCAGGCTAGTATTATGCTGCATATATTTACATTAAACAGTACATTATTGGCAGCAGGGTTGCCAGTAATTTACTACAATTCTACAGTACCGTTTGTGTCGACTTTAAAACATCAGATATGAACACTGAAATATTTGCTCAAAGTTTTATATAAACTCTATTTTCACAGAACTACATAAATAATTCAGTGACTCTGCAAAAAATAATGTTAATTAAAGGCAGACATGTTCATATTCACACATTTTTACATTTATTTAAGACACGCTGTCAATTTTGAAAACATGTACAGCTGTTTGTAAAAATACATTGAACATGCAGCTAAAGAAAAAGTTCAATGAGGAGACAACATTTCCTTTCTATTTATCATCCATCTATGCTCTATGCTCTACCAGTTTATGACAATGAAAATCACGCTGTCATTGAAGACCCCGCCCCTTTATCTCTCAACCAATCAGAACCTCATGCATTAAGTAGGAGTAAAATTGTGCGCCAACGTGCAGTATATACATCTCTCATTCATGCTCATCTGTTGTTTTCATTGAGCCCTACTCCATCCCCTTCACCTCTGGGATGAGGCTCCACCTGTCGCAAGAGATGCGTCCTCCAGGGCAAGGGAAATTCATCCATAGTCACCACCAGCGTCTAGACTCCATCATAGTCACCACCACCACCAGCGTCTAGACTCCATCATAGTCACCACCACCAGCGTCTAGACACCATCATAGTCACCACCACCACCAGCGTCTAGACTCCATCATAGTCACCACCACCAGCGTCTAGACACCATCATAGTCACCACCACCACCAGTGTCTAGACTCCATCAGGGGGGAATCTCATCTCATCACCGTGTTGTTATCAATAAATGTTGTGGTTCATTTGTTCTACTAGTCTCTCCTGATTGAAATGTTAGGAACAGGAATAGTAAGTCAGCCATTCAGTCAGTGTAAAGCAGTCAGTCATTGTCATCCAGTCAGCCATCCCTTCAGTCCGTCAAGCATCCAGTCAGTCAGGCATCCAGTCAGTCAGTCAGTCAAGCATCCAGTCAGTCAGTCAGTCAGTCAGTTAAGTATCCAGTCAGTCAGTCAATAAACAAGAATTAGGCCATTCCATTCTGCCAAATATACATGTATGACATTAGTGTGCAAAACAATGCCTATTAAGTATGCTGGCAGGTCCATTTTTTTCTAAAGGTAAATGTCTTCAAGGTTAACCATGAGCCAAAAAGTTAATATTGGACTATGGTGGCACTATAGTAACAATTTGTATACTTTTATATTGTTGTTATTTATAATAAAAAGGCAAGCATTACCTCTGAATAAATTACAGTGTGCAGGCTGCATCTTGTTGGTACTGCAGATTGTAAAGCCAATCCAGCAAATGGCTTCCATTCCTTCTGAAAATAAAATATTGATGACATTAATTTAGCTCCGGTATTTAGGTTATATTTTACTTATTTTTTTCCGACTTTAATACATTTGTTCATGATCAGTGTGCATTATCACAAATTAGTCACTCAAATGCAATGTCAATACATACTGGAGAGTAAGACAAGGGAAGCTCAAGGGTCCTCTCCACACCAGCTGCAGTGACAGAGGCCTGTCAGTGACATTGAGCAGACGCCATAGTTTAAATACCATTACATTTGAGTATAATTTAACAGTTCCTAATCGGGAATAATTAGACTTGCCAAGTAGGTTTATATCCATAATATGTAATTGCATAATCCAAACACTTTACTTTGGTGTTCTCAGTGAAGTGGGTCAGCAGGTTAACAACATGCAGTGCTACCTCATCACACTGAGATATGCACAAAATATACATATCTACACCTTTGACTCCTGAACTGCAGAAGGTACAGCAGTGAGTCACTTCAAGTGGTGGAGGACTGGAGATGACTGTCACTAATAACATAAACATAAACATATCTGGGGGAAGAAATGTAAATTTGTACACAGTAAACAAAACACTGAACCCTAATTGAGTTCTAACAACCGACTACAAATAGTATGAAATGACAAAAATGTCAACAGAAATGCTTATAAAATGAAATAATTGAAACTTAGAAGCTAGTCCCCTCCGCGGTAAACCGCAGCGAGGTCGGACGCATGGCCCCTCCCCTCCCGAAATTGCTGTGGCGCTTTCTCCATAGACTTCGAACGCTTCGAAGTTGAAACTATTTGTAGCGGTGTTGCGGTGCTCCATTGTTTTCAAACGGAAAAAGCGCTGCAGCAATTTCAGGGAGGGGATTGGCCACTCGCTTTGAAGTTGAAATTATTTCCCACCCCTTAGATTTGCAGTACAGTCCAAAAAGCCAGCGTTTTAAACTTGCCGTGCTCGAGAACACAGCGCCCGACCTAGCAATGTGCACGGCGTCCCACCGTGTCGAGCTTGACTCAATAAAAATTATTTATATGAATTAAATACATTTTAATAACTTCGATGCATACACTTACATAAAATATTATAAAAAAACAATTGAAAATACCTTATCTTAACATGTGACCAAACAGTAAGCAACTGTCACAATTTGGTTGTTGATTTTACTTGTCATATAAACTCTCTCGTGTCGAAATTGAATCTGTTCATCTCTGGCTTCAACCTGTTTGTGTCCACCCATCATGCAAGTCCAGCATCCACCAAGTCACACACACACACACACACACCGCGGCATCAGAAATGGTGACCCGCCCTGACCCTGAGCGCCGCACCGCTGACCAATGGCACGGGGTGACACCGAAGCGCCGACACCGCCCGGTCGCCCCGCTCGCCTTTCCCGCTAACTATCCGAAGCCTAGTACTCCACTTAACGTCTCCCCTGGGCCAGCGACACAGACAGGGAGATCCACTCTAGCCAACCTTGTCATCGTCTATTAATGGCACTTCACGCTAAGTGGCTGCACTAACGCTGCCCGTTCCCAGCCTCCTGTTGACTCCATTGGTTTTGCCCGGCACCTTTTCTAACCCCCCCCCACCCCCCCACCCCCACCACCACCACCCCACCCTATCTGCTGTCACAACACATTCGGTGAACACTGCATGCATTGACCACTAATAGTCGCCGCGTTTAACCCGGGGACTAAGCGCGTCCCATTAACAGCCGCGCGTTGCGCTGTCACTTACAAGTGATGAAGGAAAGAGGGCCCGCGGCAGTAACATGGGTGGGAGAAAGAAAAAAAATAAAGAAGGAAAGAAAAAAAGAAAAAAAGAAAAAATGATGATGATGCTTACCAATCTGCCGTCTAACCTTAGAGTCGGGCCTTGGGTGGGGGGGGGGGGGGGGGGGGGGGGGGGTCTCTGTTGTTGTGTAGTGATTTATTGGGCGGTAGGAGTTGTAGCATTATTTATTTAGCATTGTTTTTTGTTGTTGTAGCCTATTTGTTTAGTTGGCTGGTTGGTTAGTTGTTGGTGTTTGTTTGTATCAGGCCTCGAAGAGTGACGACAACAAAATGGTGTACATTGCATAGAGCGCACATACTGTTATTTAATATTCATGGAATGATAACATTGCTTGAAATTTCAATTAAGACTGGGTTTTGTTAATAAAAGCAAAGACAAAGGCATTCATTTTGTGAATAGCTTATATTATACACCCAGCATCAGGCTTGGTAAAACATATTTTTACTGCTTTCCTTCCCATTAATTGTGAGAATAATTTATACACCTATCATTCTCTTGTCTGCTCCATTTGTATTTGAATACAAACATAAAGCCTAGACTTTACCCACTTTTGCAATTGCACACTGTAATTCCATTTATCACGTTTCCAGGCAATTTTAAAGCATCCGAAAGAGCCTTTTGGAAATAATGCCTCACTCTGTCCCTCCATGGCCCTCCTGGAAAGCTTTTTCTTCTTTCTTTTTTGTACTTCTTTTGCCATCATGGGAAGATGAGCTCAGAGGCGACATCATCCTCTCCACTGTGGACTCTCTCTTCAGTGCTTTATTACACCATTTGCATATCCAGCACTTGCAGAGAATATAATTTACCCAGATGGCCCTGGAAGGACTCTTTATACTAACCCCACTGTGGGCTTTGGCAAGCCGCTAAGGATTATTTCCTGGATATATATACGGTATACGGTATATAAATGCAGCATATCGATGCAGGTTTGAGGTCACAAAAAGGGTTAGACACACAACTGTCACCTAATTATTTGGGCATG
Source organism: Merluccius polli (assembly GCA_030340625.1). NCBI lineage: Eukaryota > Metazoa > Chordata > Actinopteri > Gadiformes > Merlucciidae > Merluccius > Merluccius polli. The sequence goes on from JAOPHQ010000415.1 coordinate 35,963, forward strand.
TGTGTGTGTGTGTGTGTGTGTGTGTGTGCTTTTTCTTATGGGATACATGTGTGTTTGTGCGCAAGTGCGGCAGCTACCCATCTTACCCACTGGCCATTTGATAAATAGGCAACGTAAGGCGACCGTAGGACTATCAATCACCACGGCCTTGGTCCTTGGCAAGCAAATAAAATTAAATGTCCCAGTTGCATGGAGAGAAGAATTATGGGATGGACAAGGATGACGGTGATGGAGACCCACGGATACAAGGGATGGATTTACGTCAAATACACACATGGTGCATGCACGCATGCACTCACACACACACACACACACACACACACGGACACACACACACACACACACACACACACACAAACATATACACACACACACACGCATACACACACACACACACACACACACAAACTCAAGACAGAGACACGGACATACACACAGAAACACACACCACACTGATGACACAAACATCACAATACAGGATGTATATATTTGACAGTAGATGAGTTATGTTTTATTCTGCTCAATTGTTAGTGGAGGGAGTATTCATGCGTTTGTGTTGCCTGCGCAGGGCAGTAGCTGGCTTTGTGTGCAACTTTGAAGTTCTGACTGCACACACAGTTTAGACATCACTACTTTTAAACATTACCAATCATTTGATCATCCATCCAAAATATCTATTTGTGTTTAGATGGGTTCTATACATATGCACACCCACTGACTCACACACGATATCATGTTTCTCACTTAAGCCTGACAACCTTAAGGCTGATTGCACATCAGCGATGGAGATGAGAGCAACAGTGAAAAAAAAAAGAGCATGCTTATAATGCAACAATTTATTATAGTATACAGCGATGCATCCTGCTGCATAGACTTTGAACTCCAGACGCTATAAATCATTCAGTGGAGATCCAGTGTGTCGCTGCCACAGCCCTGCCTCTCCTGGGTTGAACATGAATCATATGTGACTAGTTACCATAACTTCCTCGCTTCATGTGACCTGGAACTATTTCTAGCCCCTCTTCCCCCACCCTAGTGCTATACTTGACACGCACACACACACGCAGACACACACATGCTGAAATGCACAGACACAGACACACACATACATTACACTAACATGTACATGCCCACATGCACATCACACACACATACACACACATTACACACACATACCCATGCACACGCCAAGATGCACATCACACGCACACCCCAAGCCCCCCCCCCACACACACACACATACACACGCATATGCCCACACATTAACTCAAACAACATGCACCCTCCATCGCCGCACACCCCCAAACCAAACACACACGCACATGCCCACACGCATACATGCAAGTGCACATGCCCACACACAAACATGCACGTACCCACACAGCATAAATGAAAGAATGCAAAGCCAGTTGTTCCGGATGTTCACCCCTGGAAGTCTTTTTCTTGGTTTTCCCATGAGCTCCATCCAGGCTATATTTGGGAATATATCCGTGGTAATTCCAAAGCTATGAAATCTAGCCTGCAGGAATTGCTACTGAAGTGTGGAGACCTGGCAAATCTGTGTGGTTGTTGTTGAATGGGAGAAAAAATGTAATATAGGTTAGCAAAAGCTGTGAAATGCAGCCCGAAATACACCCACACATACACACCGTCAGGTGCGCACGCGTACAAGCTCACACACACACGCACACAATATACAAATGCCCACAATGCACTTGAGTAATCCCTCATCGAGAACTACGATTTCTGATAAACGCAGATACATACACACACACACACACACACACACACACACACATACATAACCTGTAGGTATACGCATATTTGTATTCATCTATTGCAACAGAAACGTCGATAGCTCGTTCAAAATGTTGGTTGCAAACACACAAACACACATTGTAGAAGAACAAAAAACAACCTACACATAATCCTGCTATGTTCTCTGCCCATCATCGCAAACTCATTTATTTCTAGAGTCTGCCTGCTGTGTTTTCGCTTGCTTTCTGGAGTGTATAGCAACAGCGTCCATGTCTGCATCTGTAGCTATTATATATAAACAGCACAACTTTGGTATGTCAGCAGCTCCTTTTAGGTCGCATTTTACAACATATTACAATTCTCAAAACCAATTGCGTGAAACAAACAACAAACATACACTTTCACTTTCATTTTTCAAATGTGACATTTTTATTTTCAAAAATAACCAATCTTAAAAATACTCCCTTTTGAACTAAATGTGTTTTGGGCGCAGAGGTATAGGAAGAAAGAGGGAGGTGTTATCCCCATGGTTAGGGCTTACGCCAACTTTGCGATGCTTATTAGTATGTAGGGATACTTATGTTTTAGCTTGTACGCGTCCCTGAGTACGAGCGCTATAATGAGCGATGTCAGAGTATGACATGTGCCGTTAAACTGTGTGTCCAGGGAAGCTTAACTTGACCGTGGCCCAGGCGTAGCTCCACACATCCAACACACTGCGTTGAGAGGGTTCCCTGTCTACGTCATTTTGTCGTAATGTTGAAGTGCCTCAAAAAAGGCACTTTGACACTGTTACAGAACGGCGAGTGACATAAAGAGGTTGGTGGAGGCTGGCAAAAACTGAGGATTTTACGCCAGTTTTTTTTCTCAGTTACGGCCTCGTTTTAGTATCATTTTAGTATAATAGTCGCATAATAACACCCATAAAACACTCCAGTAGCATAGATGACTATGTTCAAGGTCATGTTCAAAACAGTGTTTTGTGTTCACTAGCACCTTTAAGCGTAGCTTTGTTTTTTTAAGGAGAAAGGGCAAAGCCATGAAAGTTATTCCAACAGTTGTTGTAGCACTAGTTAACTGCTTAATGACCGCTTAATTCTTTGAAAACTCTGACTTTCAGATTCATGACCATAACCCTGTTATGGTCACTCTGAATGCCTGAGTCAGCCAACCAGAGTGAACCCGCAGATGACTCAAGTCAAAGGGTCGCTTTTTTCGCCTGCCTCTGGTCACCATGTCAGGCAGCTGGGTCCAACACAGCCAGCCCTTCTGGTTCCGCCTGGACGGATGGCCCCGGTGGACCCACTGCGATTTTAAAGAAGAAACGTGTGTGTGTGCTAGGGGAGGGTGCCGTGCCTTGCTCTGGGGCCGGAAAACAGAGGGTAGGTCAAACTCCAAAAAGTCCACCAACAGCCTGGTAACAACAGGGCCGTCCTTAAACCGACCTTGGACCCTGGCGAAGGCGGAGGATGCACGCCCCATTTCCCCGTCTCGCCGTAATCCCTGCCCTTGCCAGCGCCACACTGGTTGCACTGCAGGTTGTTGGCGGCACGTAGGAGAAGTACAAGTCTGATGTGTGGGTGCAAATAGAGATCAGTTTTTCACCTCACCCGCTATTCAGCCTTACGGCCCGTACCCGTAGGCGATGTATCGTAGCTGTGACTTGTGTGAAAGTGAATGACTTGTGACTTGTGATTCTCCACTTCGTCTAATGTGTAGGTTGCACCAGCTACAGTATGTGTAACCACTAGTTAGATTCAAACTAGCAATTCAGTGGATTCGATTGCACCACCGATGCGTAAGTAATGTCCTAATTAGTAACAACTTAGTAATGCCTAAGTTGAAACTAGACTACGTTTGACAGGTGGGCGGGGCGTCGCGCTTCTTCAACGCTGAGTGAGAAGGTTGAAGGGCCAGTAGGAGTAACCTCGTTCATCCCACGACGCCGCTCCTGGGACGGGCTGCTCCAAATGAACGTTATGGGCGAGAGAGAGGGCGGGACTTCGGAGGGAGCGATATCTGTTCAAGTAACACAGGTTTAGCGGCGAGAAGCGAGAGTGGGAGGGACTTCTGATAGAGGGATATCCGTTTCCGTTACGTTTTGGATATTACTTACTGTGAAATTCTTCGTTAAAAAACTCCATATTTATGATTTTGTTCTTATTCTTCACTAACTGGCAGATACAGCTCATAGGAAGTACGATTACGGAAAAAAACGTGTTGCGGGAAACCGGGATAACGCTACAATTTATGACCCTCTCTCAGCCTACCTTCACAGAG
>JAOPHQ010000416.1:0-41626 GCA_030340625.1 Merluccius polli
CATGCAGTGATGAGTGGGTGGCTCCGGATGCTCCACAGATTTGTATCAGCAGATATTTCTTACGGTTAGGCGGCGGTGCATCTCTGGTATTTATTAACCAACATTTTGATTTAACTCTTAGTGATCTGCTTTTTTCCATTGTCCTAAGCCAAGGCGCTCCATCACAGGTTTTGTCCATTTTGTCTGTAATGACAAAAGAAAAAACCTTTTACAGAGACTACAAACCATGGTAGTTTGTAGTTTCAGCACTTCATATTAATAAATATTTTGTATTAGCGCTGATATGTGCCTAATAGACCGTAACTATTATTTATTCCCATAAGTTTGAAAGTGTTTTGAAACTATTTTTTCACTGCATGCAGTTAAGAAGAGTCATCGCCTGAAAGTAAAAAGAAAATGACTTACAAAAAATTGAAGAGATACTTTCCATCGATATAAAGGTGTTTTGTTGTGAGAGCGAGGCGGGTGAGATCTTATTTTAACATTGGAGTATATGGGTCATAAATCAGTGCATCCCATAGTTTTGCATATCTATAAATACTCAGATTTACACAGAGCTGACAAAACATCTACACGGACATGGAACTCATAAAGGATGCATAAAGTATGAACTGTCAATTTTCCCTTCATACGTCAACTGAAAGAAAGTATTGATATTTTTTTGAGAGGCATGAACTGTCAAATGTCAAAGCTTGTTGAATTCTTTTAAATACAAAATGTGGAAGGTTGTACAGTGTTTGGGGGAGAGATGTGCAAAACGGTTATTTTGGAATGTGTTTATTTTGGAATCTTATTGCATCTTTATACACAATAATGTAAAATGACAGTCTTTCCATTTCTGAAATTAGAGATGTACCAATTCATGCATTACTTTAACGCCAGGTTTTAAAATAAGGTGTTGGTATTTTTCTTTATTACTAATGTCAAGTATCAAGACTAGATAAGAACAAGTACTACCCCCATCTACATTCTGCAGAAAAATAAGTGATGGGATGTTTCCCTGTCATGTCACACTCGTTGGCTCTTCAATATAGAAGAATCCTGTTTTCAAACACGTCGGTCCCGTCACCTTGATACTGCCATACTTCTTTGTAGCTGTGTAAAAAGAATGTACTGGAAAATTGTTCTCGGACTTAAAAAATAAAGTAGTCTGCATCGGTAATGGCATAAAGTGCTATTTGTCTATCTCTAGCTACATGAAATGAAGTGGTGGGCCTGTCCGACGGGTGGGGGGGGGGGGGGGGGGGGGGGGGGGGGGGGGGGGGGGGGGGGGGGGGGGGGGGGGGGGGGGGTGTATGTGTGTGGGGGTGTGTGTGTGTATGTGTGTGTGTGTGTGTGTGTTGGGGGCCCTACCTACAGTACGTGTCATTCTTCCATTCTTAAACCTGAGATGTTTTGAGTGTCCAAATGTCTTCCTCCCAGGAGACGCTTAACGGTGTTTACTCACTCTGTCCCCCTACTGCTTCACGTGTGAATGCTCCTTATCTGGAATGTCGGTGTGCAATACTTTAAAAAAAATTACAAAAAATACACGAAAACCTGAAATTAGATGAACACAAACCATAATATAAATGTGTATAGTATTCCTTAACTATTGTAGAATGTTAAGATCGCTTAAATAAATACTTGTTACTTTTTATGTGTGTTTTTTTTTTTGGATTTGTTAATTGGTTACTGGACAACTGATCTGATTTGGGTTTTTTATTGTATGCTGTGGGGGTTATGGATGAGACATGACATTGGGTCATATGAAGTTGTCTTGAAGTATCTTGAAAGGCAGAAGACAGCGTTTGACATGTGCCACACTAATATATTAACACATCTTGCCAATATTGCTTCATCAATTTATATAGTATTTCGGCTTCTGCATCATCAGCTTTAATCTTTGAGTTACTACCAGAGCTGATAAAGAGGTAACATCTTTATTACTACCTCATATAGAGAAGTTATTACGGTAATGCGCATTGGCATTGCGCAAAGAAGGAAGTGAGTTAGAAAAAGATGGCGCTCCGGACGATTGGGAATCGTTTCTTTAACTTTCATTTGGCATATGTCAAGGTATGTCAAGATCAATTAATATATGCAAAGTGGTTACATCGGTCTAATATTTAACGGTCAACGTTGACGAATACCTACATGTGCTGTAACGTTTGAGACTACACATCTGGGCAACTTTGCAATGTGGTTGTGTATGCGGAGTACCGTAATTGCTGTAATTTATTTTTAACATTTTGCAGACGCTGTCTACTACAACATTACAATGCAGACTTGGGAGTACGTGTCCCGTCGAAGTGAGCCATCTGGACCATTTGGTCCTGACGGTGAAAAGTGTGCCGGACACCATCAACTTCTACTCCTCAGTGCTTGGCATGAAGGTGATCACCTTTAAGGTGATTGTGGTTCTGATATACTACAGTTTACTGAGTAGCCACTAGGTGGCAGACTCCGCTTAATAATGAAAGGAATGTACCTCTAGCAAGTTGTAACATTTAATAGCTAGACTGGATATGTGTTACATTTCAGATATCTACAATGGCATTCCTCCTATCCACAATTGTCATTTCAGATGCCCACGACGTCATTCTTCCTAGGGCAAATGACACATGTGTATTGAGCTTTCGATTTCAGAAATCCACAATTGCATTTTGGATATCCAGAATGTTCATTCTGGATATCTGCAATAGAGGTCTTACTAGGAAAAACTCCCATTTCAGATATCTACAATCCAGTTGTTACTAGTCGTAATTTGAATTTCAGATATCCAAAATGAAAAACCATTCCAGATATCCATAATGTCATTTTGGATATCCAAAATACATTGTGCCTAGTAAAAATGTCATTACGGATATCTACAATTAGAATTACGACTAGAAACAATGCAATTGCAGATTTATTATCTACAAATGTATTGTGGATATCTGTAGCAAAAATATAATGAATACCAAAATGGCTCACTTCAGTTATGACTAGCAACAACTGGATTGTAGATATCTGAAATGGGAGTTTTTCCTAGTAAGACTTCTAATGCAGATATGCATAATGCAGAATGAGTTCCATTCCATTCTGGAAATCAAAAATGCAATTGTGGATATCTGAAATCGAAAGCCCAATACACATGAATGGCAAAAGTGACGTCATTTGTCCTAGGAAGAATGACGTCGTGGATATCTGAAATTACAATTGTGGATAGGAATAATGTCATTGTGGATATCTGAAATGTTAATTTTGACTAGGAATAATTGAATTACGGATATCTGCAAACCATATCCAGTCTAGCTATTAAATGTTAAAATGGCCACTTATACTTTGTAAGGATTTTTAGATATCTTAAATGTAGTTTTGACTAGTACAATCAAATTTGTAGATATCTTGAAATACTAGTAAGAATGTTATTGTGGATATCTTTAATTACCATTCTGACTAGTGAGAATACAATTTTGACTACGAGGAATGCAATTATTGATATATTAAAATGTAATTACAGATAGTAGTGGGTTGATTAAATGTTAAAACAGCTTGCCATATGTGCCGTCCTCCATCAACAGACACGTTTTTCGAATCCTATCACACTGCAACGTCACTTGTTTCAACAGGGGGATCGTAAGGCCCTGGGTTTTGGACAACAGAAAATTAACCTTCACCAAGTTGGCCAGAATTTGAGCCCAAAGCCAAGTGTCCAACTTCAGGCTCTGCAGATCTCTGTCTGATTACAAAGACTCCTCTGCCTACAGTTGCTGCACACCTGCAGGTACTGTCCCTTTGCATATTGAATAATCCCAGTGAACATTTTATGGTTGAAAAGATGGTGATTGAACGTCTGACTACCGGTGAAATGACGTCTTTTCATCATCGGTTATTCAACGGTAACATTTAGACCTCATTTCACCCGAACTTGCAAAACTTACCATCCTTTATCCATTCAAGGCTTGTGGGGTCGAGATTGAGGGAGGGTCCAGTGGAGAGGAGCGGAGCTGTTGGGCGCATCAGCTCACTGTACTTCCGAGACCCTGATCACAACCTCATAGAAGTCTCCATCTACATGTAGGCTAGTCATCGCCAGAAAAGTCCTTGTTTGAGAAGTAATAATGACAAAAAACATTAATATTTTTATAAAATGTTTTGGCATGAACTTTTAATTGCACATAAGAAACCACTCTTAGTAGGCCTAATGGGTGGTGAATGTGTTGACTAACACGAAGGTAGACCCATTCCTTTTTTTATTTGTACTACTTATGTGGCATTATATGTGGCAAGTCTTTTCTTGCAGTTATGATCCAGTTTTACATTAAATTCTTCCTGCTGGCCCTCTCAGTATCATTATGTTTAGATCATTTTAGTATGATGACTTTCTGATTGCTCACATATTAACTCCAACAACCCATGTTAAAGCTTAAGTGTATATAGCATCAGATGGTAAAATTACACTGTGTGGCAGTTCACCCCTGCCACACGCCACCTGAGTGGCTTTTGCTGGGGCCCTCCGACACAGGACACGTAGATGTTGTAGACTGCATTTATTGAAGATACATTTGCCGAGCAGATGTTCCATGCTGCCATGTGCCACTGTCACACCACAACAAATCATCACATTTTCCTTCTGAGACAATGCGAGAATGAGAGAAATGGATCAAGGACATGGGATTAAAACATATTTGTGTAAGATTTGTGTGCATTGCTCCATTTGTTAAGACTAATATAATCAATTGAGTATAATTTGTCATTTTGGATTGGGCGTGGCATTTCAATGAAAACATCACAATTTCCTTTTGGAAAAATGCTAATGGAGCTATTATCTGCAGGTGGTCCTTTGAGGTCCTCTTCAGTGCATAACAGAGAAAGCCCATAGAAACATAAGACACATTCTCACAGGCGTACAAAGGTGTCAGGTGACCTTTAATGTGTCTATGTCTATGTACCAATGTGTCTCCTTCCGACACGTTGGTTATTATTACTGGGACAATAGTGACAGGGAAGACCCTACCTGTTAATCTTTGTTTTTCCCCCTACCCAGTCCAGGAAGACTCTGACGTACCTGCTCCTTGTGAGTTCTGGTCCAGACAGCGACAACAAGGAAGTCAAAAAAGGCTTTATCCCTCACACTTCCCATCAAAGAGTGTATGTGTGCGTGTGATAAACTGCATGCAATAGCCTACTGAAGCAAACCCTTTTAGGACTGATTGTAGAAAATGATTTGTAGTGATGTCCGTAATTTGAGTGTCCTCTCAATATGGTGTACTCCGCCATATTGAGAGGACTCAAGAGAGTTGTAGTACTGTAAGTCCCACCTCAGTGCTTTTGCTGGGGCCCTCCGACACAGGACACAGGTAGATGTTGTAGACTGCATTTTTTGGAGATGGTATTTGCCGAGCAGATGTTCCATGCTGCCATGACGGTGGCTTTCCCTTCAGTGTGTGTGTTGATGGTTTATCCTGGGAGCCATGGTTGCTCATGCACCACAGGTGTGCAGCCCCAGATCTAACCAGTCTGACTGGCCAGGTGAGGCTGTAAACCAGCTATCAACCACACACACTCCACACACACACTGTAATTCTGCTGACCACTGGCCATTTAAAACGTGTGTATGACAAAGCGTGTGTTTTTATCTCTAAACTACCTTAGTGCGAAACAGAAATTCTTCAAATGAATCTTTATGATTCATTAACAGCATGCGTAGTTAGTTTGTGTTGGCCTCAAACAGCACAGAAATAGGGATTCCAATGTGCTTTGCAAGGGAAAATACATTAAATCATCACAAGACTCTTGTCTGCATTCATCAGACAGGATACAGTTTCTACATTGCTTGTGCTATGTGATTCTCTGTTGATAGTAGTTTGCACAGCACTACTCGCCTCCACATCTTGTGAAAAGATGGAGTTTGTAAGTTTGTAGTGGTGGTTGAGGGTGCACACAGTATTGGAGACTTGGTTGAGGATTTTGGTCAATGGTTTTGGTAAGTAACTGTCCATGTAAAATCATTGACTGGTTGTGTATGGCGTGACCCTAAGAGGAGCAATCTAGTTTTTTGATTGTTTTGTGTCCTGTGAAAAATATGCACCTGTGTGACACCTAACATAATCAGCACCTCTCCTTATGAGAAGATGAAATGCAGATGATAAGGAAGGTGTGTATTTCTTGCATTCCTTCCAGGTATTGTTTTATTGTTTATTGTGAGAAAATATGAATAGGATTTTTAATCAAGAGAAAAAGGAAAACAAGAAACGGGGTGGACTTTTTACATTACTTTTAGGGGTGAACATTGCTTTATTGTTAAGGGGGGGTGGGGGGGGGGGGGGTGGTCATTGATCGAGACACTCTTGTGTCTTTTTTGAACACTGTCACACCACAACACATCACATTTTCCTTCTGAGACAATGCGAGAATGAGAGAAATGGATCAAGGACATGGGATTAAAGCATATTTGTGTAAGATTTGTGTGCATTGCTCCATTTGTTAAGACTAATATAATCAATTGAGTATAATTTGTCATTTTGGATTGGGCGTGGCATTTCAACGAAAACATCACAATTTCCTTTTGGAAAAATGCTACTGGAGCTATTATCTGCAGGTGGTCCTTTGAGGTCTTCTTCAGTGCATAACAGAGAAAGCCCATAGAAACATAAGACACATTCTCACAGGCGTACAAAGGCGTCAGGTGACCTTTAATCCACGTTGCAAGGAAAAGTCTGCCATATTGAGATTGGAAGAAACAAAAACAGAAAAAACACAGCCTTTGTGTTTTAGAGGAAAAACCGTGACACTGAAGCTATGTCTAGGTTATTCTTTTATGGGTGGAAACGACAAGGTGGTGTACGTGTTGTTGCGGCCGATATCATTTTCCTTTCTGGAGTCACCAATGTGTCTCCTTCCGACACGTTGGTTATTATTGCTGGGACAATAGTGACAGGGAAGACCCCACCTGTTAATCTTTGTTTTTCCCCTACCCAGTCCAGGAAGACTCTGACGTACCTGCTCCTTGTGAGTTCTGGTCCAGACAGCGACAACAAGGAAGTCAAAAAAGGCTTTATCCCTCACACTTCCCATCAAAGAGTGTATGTGTGCGTGTGATAAACTGCATGCAATAGCCTACTGAAGCAAACCCTTTTAGGACTGATTGTAGAAAATGATTTGTAGTGATGTCCGTAATTTGAGTGTCCTCTCAATATGGTGTACTCCGCCATATTGAGAGGACTCAAGAGAGTTGTAGTACTGTAAGTCCCACCTTAGTGGCTTTTGCTGGGGCCCTCCGACACAGGACACAGGTAGATGTTGTAGACTGCATTTTTTGGAGATGGTATTTGCCGAGCAGATGTTCCATGCTGCCATGACGGTGGCTTTCCCTTCAGTGTGTGTGTTGATGGTTTATCCTGGGAGCCATGGTTGCTCATGCACCACAGGTGTGCAGCCCCAGATCTAACCAGTCTGACTGGCCAGGTGAGGCTGTAAACCAGCCATCAACCACACACACTCCACACACACACTGTAATTCTGCTGACCACTGGCCATTTAAAACGTGTGTATGACAAAACGTGTGTTTTTATCTCTAAACTACCAGAAATTCTTCATATGAATCTTTATGATTCATTAACAGCATGCGTAGTTAGTTTGTGTTGGACTCAAACAGCACAGAAATAGGGATTCCAATGTGCTTTGCAAGGGAAAATACATTAAATCAATCATTGATCAAGACACTTTTTTGAACACCACAACAAATCATCGCATTTTCCTTCTGAGACAATGCGAGAATGAGAGAAATGGATCAAGGACATGGGATTAAAACATATTTGGGTAAGATTTGTGTGCATTGCTCCATTTGTTAAGACTAATATAATCAATTGAGTATAATTTGTCATTTTGGATTGGGCGTGGCATTTCAACGAAAACATCACAATTTCCTTTTGGAAAAATGCTACTGGAGCTATTATCTGCAGGTGGTCCTTTGAGGTCCTCTTCAGTGCATAACAGAGAAAGCCCATAGAAACATAAGACACATTCTCACAGGCGTACAAAGGCGTCAGGTGACCTTTAATCCACGTTGCAAGGAAAAGTCTGCCATATTGAGATTGGAAGAAACAAAAACAAAAAAACACAGCCTTTGTGTTTTAGAGGAAAAACCGTGACACTGAAGCTATGTCTAGGTTATTCTTTCCTATGGGTGGAAACGACAAGGTGGTGTACGTGTTGTTGCGGCCGATATCATTTTCCTTTCTGGAGTCACCAATGTGTCTCCTTCCGACACGTTGGTTATTAATACTGGGACAATAGTGACAGGGAAGACCCTACCTGTTAATCTTTGTTTTTCCCCCTACCCAGTCCAGGAAGACTCTGACGTACCTGCTCCTTGTGAGTTCTGGTCCAGACTGCGACAACAAGGAAGTCAAAAAAGGCTTTATCCCTCACACTTCCCATCAAAGAGTGTATGTGTGCGTGTGATAAACTGCATGTGTAACCCAGGTGAAAATGATAAAAACTAATAAGCCTTAAAAATAGTGAGACTGTTCTATTAATAATTATTTTTGTGTGTATTGCTCCTTTAACAAGTGCCCCGGTAACGGCCAATCAGGTAACTCCAGCGCCGCTTGTTGGAGGGAGGGAGGATAATTAGAAAAAAGCAGGACGTTAGAGACGGTAGACGGAAAAGTTGAAAACGAGAGGAAAGAGAACGTAAATAGAGTAAAAGAAGTGTGTTTTGAGTGTTTATATCTTGTTTTCTTACATTTTTGGAAGATACTGTGTTCACCTGCTGTCCACGCTGGATTTTGTTTTGTTTGAGTTTTAACCGAGGATTTGGCCAGGTTTTTAGTTGGGATCGCTGGGGTGTGAAAACACCTGGGCCGTGTTCCGATAGCCGTACTACCCGTACTTAGTGTACTTAGTTTGAGTACGTAGGGTGTTCCGATTATGATCGCGGCGAAAATAAGTGTACTTGAAAGGACCCGTATGTGTACTCAAAACGGCCAAAATGCTGAGTGTGCTACGGGGTACACTTTGCGTACTCAACGGCAGCCATCTTATCTACGTAGCGGAAGAGGCGGAGCCGCGCTCAGAGAACGTCTAATGAATTCACGTGTTTGGCGGGCGACGCGGCCGCGCAGCTGATGTCATTTCCGTTAAGTGCGCCACAGAGTACTCATCTGGAACAGCACTAACATCTGAAGCTCTGCGTACCTATTGAGTACGGATAGTGTACTATGTTTAAGTGTACTCATGGAAGTACGGATATCGGAACAGGGCCCTGGAGCTGTGAAAAGAAGATGGCGAGCCACCCATAGGAGAGACACTCGGAGGATCACCTGCGAAACTCACCTGCACACTGTGGGCAAAAGACACTGATTCTGACACTCGTGGATCGTGGGAGGAAAACAGGTTTTGCAGAGACACACAGTGAATTTCATTTGGACTGAGAAAGAACTTAACTAAAGGAGTGGTGATATATCAAACTTTGAGAAATCTGTGAAATCTGATAACTGAGTTGTATTTGATATTTTACTGAATTGTGTTTTCTTTATGTACTCACTTTTTCCTTATGATGTGCCAAACTGGTATTATATGAATGGGTTGAGTAAAGTTGAGTAGAGCTGGTTAAGCATACTAAAGAGAAAGTAGAAAAATAGAACTAAACTTATAAATAGGCCTAACTGAGATAAAATGAGAACTTAAACTGAGTAAACTAAAAGGAGATACCAGGGACTAAACAACCAATATAAAGAAACGTAGGTGCAAAATTATACCTCAACTCAACTAGGTTGTATTAAATCCAAAAGAGATAAATAGGGGTCAATAACTTTATTTTCCCGAGATCTTGGGTTCATTTTGGTTGAAGGGACACTGAACCATTCTATTGTGTGTGTGTGTGTGGTTGTACAAGTGTTGGTACCGTCCTATGTTATTGTTTTCTAATCAGCTACTACATAAACAAGCCGGCAGTTAATACTTATTTACTGGTCTGTGGTCTGTTATTTCTAAGCACTAGTATCAATCACTCACCTGAACCTAGAACATAGACTCTGGTCCTAGTAGTCATACTTAAAGTGCTACACATGCAATAGCCTACTGAAGCAAACCCTTTGAGGACTGATTGTAGAAAATGATTTGTAGTGATGTCCGTAATTTGAGTGTCCTCTCAATATGGTGTACTCCGCCATATTGAGAGGACTCAAGAGAGTTGTAGTACTGTGAAGTCCTAAATCAACGTAAATACACCATTACCTAGGCTAATGAAAAATTGTTTTGCCACGTCTCGCATGAGAAACGCTGTGGCAGTTTCAAACACAACATTGTCTCCCCATAATGACCTGCCCTATAGTGCACTCCTTAATACCCATAATGCACCTTAAAATAAGTTTACAACTAGTACACGTTATTCCCACACTATATCCCATGATGCATAGCGGTTTTCACTTTAATCGGATTCATTCAATAGAGGTGGTTGGCACATACGGGTGAGCTGTCACATTGTGTGGTTGACGGCTGGTTTCCAACCTCACCTGGCCCGAGTCAGACTGGTTGGACTCTGGGGCTGGGTGGGGCTGCACCTGGGGCATGACAGAACAACCATGGCACCCAGGGTAAACAAGCTATCACCACACACACTCAGGGGAGTGCCACTGGCATGGCAGCACGTACCATCTGCTCGGCTGCTACCGCCTTGCCTTTTCCAGGAAATGGATTTCTCTACAAACATCTACCTGTCGGAGGAGCCCAGAAAAGCCACTTCTGTGGTGCGTGGCAGAGGAACACTGCTACGGTTATAAAGACATAAATAATTTGTGGAGTTTTATGGAGTTTTATGTAAGGGATACATGCGCACCTCGGAGTGGATTATCTAGGCCGGGTACGCAAAATAAATCTGTGATTTACCTTCCCAAACAGTCCTGTTGAATAGCCGACTGCAGTCTCAGTACCAAAAGTAAATGCATGCACCCTAGTGTACCAGAATTAACAGAATAATATTATCACAATGTTTAATATGTAAGGGATAATGCTCATAGAATATCAATTAGGCTACAATATAACCGATTTTGCTGAAACGCATTTCTCCAATGTTGCCTGAACATAATCCCGCCGACACAGTCCATTAATTATGTTCAAAATGAGAAAACATCGAAAAGTGATCGATACTAACTAGACAATCTGATCACCACTGGTTTCATTTTTAAATGACAATTATTTTGGCGATTGAGTGCATGCAGGCGCACGGGAAGGCATCTTGAGTGCTGCCCGGGGTGGGGTGCTGCCATGCAATTCTCTCGCTTCGTCTCATGCGCTCTCATTGTCGTTTCGCTCTGTCTCTCTGTCTCGCTCTCTCTCTCGCAGGCACACAAAGACACACACACACGCACACACATACATAAGGTGCTGGGGGTACTCAGTAGGATGTAGACCATCTCAGCGGATACATGACATAAAGGTTTGGGAACCACACATGCATTTTTAGACCGGCGATGAGGCTGCTTGCGTCATGGCCGTGCATGTTATTGAAAAATAATGCACACCTCCCCAGCCAATCAGAATCGAGTATTCACCCGGGCCATGGTATAATGTTTTTTTATACTATAAAAGTATAAAATACTATAAAAAAACATTATACCATGGCCCGGGTGAATACTTTTTCAATGAATCAACACCCTTATTTTTTTTTATTGATTTGTAAGTGGCCATGGTATAAGCAGGATGATCCACAACGAGGTGTGCATGTATCGAAAACTAACGCACAACGCGGAAGCTAAGAACCACTCGCGAATATATTTCATATGAAAACTATGTTTTATTTGTTAATTAACAAATACGTTTGGAGAGCAGTAGAACTTGCCCTTCCGCCACGTCAAGGCCACAGTTCCCAGAAAGAGCACCTTTTGACGAAACAAGGAAGGGGTTTATTTGCTAAAGGTCATTTCAGGTGTGTGTTTATTGTTAAGACGATTTTCCCTACTGTTAAGAGAGAGCTCATGACTGAATCTATTGTTTGAGGGATCATTTCCGTGTCTTTTGGGCGGCATTTGTGTTCCAATGAATCACTACATTTTGATTGCCTTTTCTGATAATTCCAAGCATCATGTTTCCCCTAGATGTGCATGGTAATTTGTACCAAATGCAATTGTATTATTTAAAAATACCTGATGAACTGCTGCAATCAAACAAAAACATGTGTATATATTTGTTTTTATGTGACATGTGCAATGTAGCCTACTGTTATAATGTCCAACCCAGGCTGGACAGTAAAGTCGTATTTGATTCTATTCTATATATATATATATATATATATATATATATATATATATATATATATATATATATATAATTATATCTATGCTCACAGTTTGCTAACAACACGTAGTTCAGTACTTTTGCTTTAGCAATGTTTTCAATTGACAATTTTTTTATTGACATTTTTAATCAAGTTATTTCCTTCTGGAGTAATTTGAGAATAAGCCTAAGCATATCGGTCACATCACAATGGATGGTTGTTGATGGCCTAAAGCTGTGTCTTACTGTTAATGTCTTTACATATATTATTGTCCCATAGAAGGGTGCCACAACAGCCTTTATAAAACCTTCCACATCATATACCTCCTTCCATGTTTTGTTTGGAAACTCACTATGGTCTGGAGATTGCAGCAGTGCCATGTTTAAATGTCCTTTGCTTCCACCCTACTGCACTATTGTTATTGCTCCATATTTGCAGATGTCCAGATTCTCAGCACCAGTTCATTAATGACCGATGGCCGAAATAGGTGAAGTTTTTAGCTGTTGTTTCATCCTGTTTATCCTGTGTTTTATTTGTTAATTAACAAATACGTTTGGAGAGCAGTAGAACTTGCCCTTCCGCCACGTCAAGGCCCACAGCTCCCAGGAAGAGCACCTTTTGACAAAACAAGGAAGGGGTGTATTTGCTAAAGGTCGTTTCAGGTGTGTGTACAGTGTTTTATTGTTAAGATGATTGACACTTGATTGAATTACTCTGAATAAATTGTTTCCGTATTATTTGTGAAGCACGCTCATGGTGCTACCGGTCATGTAAATTCCTTCAATGTGCATTACTTTATTGTTAAGAGAGAGCTCATGACAATGAATCTATTGTTTGAGGGATCATTTCCGTGTCTTTTGGACGGCATCTGTGTTCCAATGAATCACTACATTTCCATTACCAAATGCAATATTTAAAAAGACCCGGTGAACTGCTGCAATCAAACACAAATGTGTATATATTTGTATTTATGTGACATGTGTCTGTATGTAATGTACTGGTATAATGTCCGACACAGGCTGGACAGTAAAGTCCTAATGTTATAAGTAACGACCTGGCAACGTTACCTTATTACTCCAGTAAATAGAAACGGCCTTAGTAACGACATGGCAACGTTACCTTATTACTCCAGTAAATAGAGACGACCTTAGTAACGACATGGCAACGTTACCTTATTACTCCAGTAAATAGAGACGATCTTAGTAACGACATGGCAACGTTACCTTATTACTCCAGTAAATAGAGACGATCTTAGTAACGACATGGCAACGTTACCTTATTACTCCAGTAAATAGAGACGATCTTAGTAACGACATGGCAACGTTACCTTATTACTCCAGTAAATAGAGACGATCTTAGTAACGACATGGCAACGTTACCTTATTACTCCAGTAAATAGAGACGATCTTAGTAACGACATGGCAACGTTACCTTATTACTCCAGTAAATAGAGACGACCTTAGTAACGACATGGCAACGTTACCTTATTACTCCAGTAAATAGAGACGATCTTAGTAACGACATGGCAACGTTACCTTATTACTCCAGTAAATAGAGACGATCTTAGTAACAACATGGCAACGTTACCTTATTACTCCAGTAAATAGAGACGATCTTAGTAACAACATGGCAACGTTACCTTATTACTCCAGTAAATAGAGACAATCTTAGTAACGACATGGTAACGTTACCTTATTACTCCAGTAAATAGAGACGATCTTAGTAACGACATGGCAACGTTACCTTATTACTCCAGTAAATAGAGACAATCTTAGTAACGACATGGTAACGTTACCTTATTACTCCAGTAAATAGAGACGATCTTAGTAACGACATGGCAACGTTACCTTATTACTCCAGTAAATAGAGACGATCTTAGTAACGACATGGCAACGTTACCTTATTACTCCAGTAAATAGAGACGATCTTAGTAACGACATGGCAACGTTACCTTATTACTCCAGTAAATAGAGACGATCTTAGTAACGACATGGCAACGTTACCTTATTACTCCAGTAAATAGAGATGATCTTAGTAAAGACATGGCAACGTTACCTTATTACTCCAGTAAATATAGACGATCTTAGTAACGACATGGCAACGTTACCTTATTACTCCAGTAAATAGAGACGATCTTAGTAACGACATGGCAACGTTACCTTATTACTCCAGTAAATAGAGACGATCTTAGTAACGACATGGCAACGTTACCTTATTACTCCAGTAAATAGAGACGATCTTAGTAACGACATGGCAACGTTACCTTATTACTCCAGTAAATAGAGACGATCTTAGTAACGACATGGCAACGTTACCTTATTACTCCAGTAAATAGAGACGATCTTAGTAACGACATGGCAACGTTACCTTATTACTCCAGTAAATAGAGACGATCTTAGTAACGACATGGCAACGTTACCTTATTACTCCATAAATAGAGACGATCTTAGTAACGACATGGCAACGTTACCTTATTACTCCAGTAAATAGAGACGATCTTAGTAACGACATGGCAACGTTACCTTATTGCTCCAGTAAATAGAGACCATCTTAGTAAGACATGGCAATGGGGAAGCTTTCTAAACGTAGTCCCCCCCCCCCCCCGAGTCGCTTCCAAGTTGACAGTTGTTAACGTTTCTTTTAGCGCGTTCATTTTTAGACCGGTGATGAGGCTGCTTGCATCATGGCCGTGCATGTTAGTGAAAAATAATGCACACAATCAGAATCGAGTATTCACCAGGGCCATGGTATAATGTTTTATATATTTCATATGAAAACTATGTTTTGTTAATTAACAAATACGTTTGGAGAGCAGTAGAACTTGCCCTTCCGCCACGTCAAGGCCCACAGCTCCCAGGAAGAGCACCTTTTGACGAAACAAGGAAGGGGTGTATTTGCTAAAGGATGCAAAGGGATTTAAAGGATTTGTTTTCTGAACAAATCAGACAATGAAGTGACATCTTTTCTGTTCATTTTTACAAGCCATCTTTCATTATCACGACATGAAAAGAACGAGGGTGATGAGGAAGCTGCAACTACTGGACTTTCCACAAATTGACCTTCCTCAACAATGACCTCATAGGTCTCAACGGCGAGTATCAGTTGTGATGTGACTAACAACTGGGTCGCTCTGTAGTGAGACTTTTTAGAGAAGGTTCAGTAGTTGTAGTAGCCTTCCAGCTTCCTGTCCCTTCTTGTTAATTTCCTGGCATATTATTGTTGATAATGGGTGGCCAATAATGGTTCTTGAGGCTCCTGCCTAAAGAAGCTGTGTTTTTCTGTAAATGTCTTTACATATACATGTCTATTATGCTCAAATTCTACTGAAACACATTATTCCATGAAAAAGCCCCACAGATTTAATGTTGTCCAAGTCAGTCAGTGTAAGTAATGCAGTCAGTCATACCTTTCATTATAAGTAATGATCAGACTCTGACATGCTTGATGTGCCCCCTGGATTTGGGGTTTCAAAACTTCCTTCTGTTTTCATGTTCGGTATCATTTTGTTCTACTGGATATATTTTATAAATAAGACATGGGTATAACCTACTGAACTACAGTTTGATTTTAGTAACATGTTTTTGAACATCACACTCAGAAGAAAAGAAACCACAATAGTATATTATATTCAAAAATGCACACACGCACACACACTGCGACATGCCCAATATAATATAACAATAATACACTTTTAAACATCACGTTTTTTAGAATACTGGCCATAAAGAAAATTATATATATATATATATATATATATATATATATATATATATATATATATATATATATATATATATATATATATATTGACAGTTTTGTTTGAAAACAGACCCCACACGTGAAATACTAACTATGATCTGACACCTTGTATATTTAACTGGGACAATATTGACAGGGAAGACCCTACCTGTTAATCTGTAAATGTGTGTAGTTTCCCACAAATCAAACATTAAGGATTGCAGGAACTAATTACGGATTACTTATTTTTACCACTCATGTTTAAAAATCATTAACATGCCAGGAAAATATCTATCTATCTATCTATCTATCTATCTATCTATCTATCTATCTATCTATCTATCTATCTATCTATCTAACGATTGAATACATAATTGTGGTTAAAGACAAACTAGGCAAAAAGTACATTGTGAAGTTTTATTTAATAAAGAAAATAGTGTCACCATTACATGTTTCATCATCATATTGAATGTATAAAAACACGAAGTATTCTCTGAATTTATATTTACATGTATTTAATTTGAACATGAATTTATACAATGTATTTTTCTCTGAAAATACATTTATTAACAATGATTAGATGTATCAACTTCTTTAAACTTAATACAATTTTAAACACAATTATTTCTTCATTTGATTTGAAAATACAACTAAACACTCTGAAAGAGAGCCATAGGTACACAAAGCCAGGCATACTATTTACAATGATATATGTTGTATATTGAAACAGGGTAATAACTTACAATGATTACTGATGTGATTTGTAAAATGTGAAGACTGACATTGTCTTCAAACACATAAGCATAATTCAGACAATAAACCTTCAGGGAAACATTTACTGCAGCTGCAAGAGGAGGGGTGTGCAGTCTTGTAAGTCATCCAGTGCTTCCACCGCCTCAATCAGGTCTTCCACCTGCTTCCTCGGAAGCACCGCCCCTGCGTTGCTGCGGAACTTCTTCCTCAGGCTCTCATTGGTCAGCGGGTTGCGCCAGTGTCCGTAGAAGGTGTCACAGCGCCCACTGAGAACGTCTCCGCCGTCAAGGGTCACCTGGACCTCGCCGTACATGCGGTCAAAGTTCGCTGGGTTGTCAGCGGGGTGCTCCACGCGCACCCGGCTCAGCAGTGCCGCCAGCTCTGGCCGCCTTATAGCGTCGGCAGTGAAGGACTGCGTGGTCACCTCCCCATCCAACAGGGCGCTGCAGGCGTTGAACTGGAAGGAATGGCGTGCCTGGTGCTCGCACTCCGGGAAGGGCCGGTTGATATACTTGGAGCGGGGGGACTCTCAGGAGGATCTCCTTGACCTGGGAGGCAGAGACTGTTCCAGAATGAATGCCTACAAGAAGCTTATTGACAGAGGCTGCTGCATCCACCACCCAGTGCATGCCCAGGTGGGCAGGGAAGCGTTTGAACGCAATGTCCTGGACCTCTATTAAGAAGCTGTGGCCCTTGTCTTTGTCTAAATTCAATGGCAGTGGCATGTAGTCTTCATAGAAGGCGTTGAAGCCAGCCACGCCGGTGACAGAGTCCAAGATTAAAGGACTAGCTTCCAGACCCCTGGACGCCAACAGCGCAGCCTCCATCCCCAGGCGCGAAGCGTTGCCGATGTGGAGCGGTTTGGACTGAGTGGCGGCATTAGCCATTGGGGCACCAGCTAGTGAGGTAGCGATGGCCAAGGCGTGGCTGCACTGGGAGGGGTCCAGAGATAACAGATTAGCACACGCTGCTGCACTGCCCATAGTGCCAACCACACTGGGAGGATGGAACCTAGTGAGAGAGGAAGAGAGAGAGAGACATCAGCAGATGAGCACCTAACCTAACCCACCTAGATTAGAAATAAAAATACCTTAGACCTACTGAATTGCAGTGCCCAACAAGACAAGAAATGCTGAAGGTTGAACTCACCTCTTGGGGATGTTACTGGCACCGTTGGAGAACCTCATCAATCGTCCTTGGATCTCAATGCCAACGTTGAAGGCAAGCAGTAGGTCCAGGCCACTGGGCTTCCTGTTTGGTGGCATCATGTCACTGACAGCCAACAGGGCAGGGAGAACTGCTCCTGATGGGTGGGTGGCCGGGTGCCACGTGTCATCAAAGTCCATGGAGTGAACCTACAAAAATAAATAAATGCAATAAATGCAATTTGGTATACATATTAAGCAAATATTATTTAGCCTTAATACTTGTCTCTGTCTTAATACCTTGTACATCACATTACACATCTCACAGTCCTTGTGTTTAACATTTGTACTTACTGCCACTCCGTTGACAAAGGCCGCCAGGGTTGGGGACAGTTTGGTCCCAGTGCGGCCGTAGACAGAGCTGATGTAATCAGGTGCATACATTTGCTGCAATCGAGAACAGGTGGGAAGTGGTGAACAAAGGGAGAAGACTTCCTCGTCCCTCCCACTGCCATGGTTAGGAGAGTGCTACAATACGTACACAAAGTAAGTTTGAAACTTAAACCTACACAGTGTAGCATTAGCCTGGATGTCTGCTTTGTATACTGATTGTACTGCACAATGGATGAATACAAATAAAGTGACACAGAGACAATGTGACAAAACCACTAAAACCAGACTGTATTGTGTCTATTTTCAGGTTCAAATAACTAACCCTATCTCAACTCATTTTCCAGGCCAATTAAAGGTCTTTAAGGTCATCGAGAAGACATTAAGCCAACATCATGCCAACGTCATGCAATCACATTGCAGAATTAATTCTCCCTGATGGCATTTGATCCTTCGGTTCGTCATAAGGTTATGCATCTCACCACGTCTGTGAAGGGCCACATTGTTAAAAGACCTCACCTGGCAGTGCTCCAGTGCCAGCTCAAACACCTCTGTGGTGCTGCCAAGCAGGCCCACCCCCAGGCTGTCTAGCACCATTCTCTTGCTGCGCTGGAGCACGGTAGGGGTGAGGTGCTCGGCCCCCAGGCCACTGATGAACCTCCCGAAGCTGGCGGTGACGGTCTCCTGCGGGGCAGGGCGCTCCACGACTGCATGCTGGACCAAGGTCGGGAGAGCTGTTGTGAAGCAAAGGCATGCAGAATTGATGAGAGACAAAAGGAGAGATGAGAGACAAAAGGAGAGGTGTATGAGTGCATCCAACAAGAACGTGGAGAATGGAGGTGCTCCAGAGAGAGAGTGAGTGAGAGAGAGAGAGAGAGAGAGAGAGAGAGCAGGGGGGAAGAGAGGATTTATAAGAGCAAATGTGTTGCACATCACTTGAGATAAAACAAGCAGTCGAGTGTTAATAATGATAAGGATAAGGACGCACTACTTTTGGTTTTCCTCATTCAATATTAGTCTAACTAAAAATAGGAATACGGATTGTAAAATGTTTACCATTCGTTGCTGATCGATGCACGCTCCTCATAGTGTACACTGACCTTGTGGTTTTCTGTGGAACACAAGATAAACAGAACAGAAGATAATTGAAAAGTCAGTGTGTTCTTTTTCAAATGTGTCACTTAGAAGAAGGCTACTCTTTGTATCATAGAGTCATTTTTATGTCATTGTATGTCTTATCTAAACACCTCTTTGTCAGACACAAATCTTATTAAAACAGCTGATTTAATGTGTGTGGACATGACACAAGACAAATATTATTCCACCTCCTGCCTGAAAGAGTCATTGCTCAGCAGACATTGATTCAAGGTACGTGCAACACAGGCACTGGTAAAACAAAGCTATGATGTTCACCTATAACATCCTATAAAAAACAGATTATTTTTGATTATTTTTTTATTAAGACAGATGGCCTTTCAAGATGAGACTATACAGAGTGTCAATTAACCCTCTTAACCTCTAAACCCCAACTGGTATTTTTGTTTCCCAGATGTGAGGCCACAATTGCAGCCCAAGCAGGAGGCCGCTACAATTAATCATTAAGTTGTTTCAACTTTACCTGTAGTTTGGAGATCATCATGTCACAGAGTTGTTTTTCTTTCCAACAATGATTTTCTTTGGTTTCTTTTTTTCTCTCTCTTGTATGAGAAGGCTCCTTGTCTGTGTTGAAGCAGTTCTCTTCGGTGAAGATGTGCTGTAGGTACCAATGTCTTCTGGGTGACAGACTGCCTGCCTTTTATTGCAATTGGCTCAGCCCAGTGAGTATGAAGGAAACACATGATTCCCTTTGTATTATCAAGAAACTTTCCCAGAAGAAAAGTGAGATGTTTAGTGAGATGACGTAAAAGATGATAATCGTCATCGCACAGGGGGCGAGGAGGAGGTCAGTCATGATGTAATGTGATAACTGGGTTGGTTTCAGGGAATTTTTTTCAAACCCCTCCTAGAACCAGGGAAGGCTTATTTATGACGAGCTTACACCTCAACCTCAAAATAACATCACTTCAACTACCTGAGCATCTTCTCATCTCACCAGGTAAGTTTCTTTACAACTTAGATCATCATCATTGGATATGGCATTACTTCACTCAACTATACTGCTCTTCACTATATTTTGTATAGGCCTACCTGTACAACATTATGCCACGTGTAACATTGTTAAGACACTGTTTTAAACAAATCAGTTTTAACCAAAGCTAATGTGGAATGAGGAAACTAGTATTATGGAAAGTTAAACATAGATAAAGTGAATACAAAAAAAGTAGGCTATATGCCGAGTAGTACGCATACTTTTGGTTGTCTGATTTGTAAAAAAAAAAAAAAAAAAAAAAAAAAAATTGTAAATCCGAAATGATTTGAACGGATTAGATAATGGCATTACCTCTGTGGGTCTTCATCTCTGGCTTGTCTCAGAGTTGTGAATGAGTGCTTGATGCAGAGAGCTGCTGCTCTCCTCCTGGTTACCTGAGTACAGCCACCTGTCGTTAACACCTGTCTTAGGAAAATGCCTTACTGGAGCCGGCCCACAGTGCGCAGAGGGAGGGAGGGAGGGAGGGAGGGAGAGGGAGAGAGGCGGCTGTGGAGCCTGGACGACGTGTTTTTTGTGAACGCTTGGGCCGTTTTCACACCCTATAGTCCGTTTGCTTGGCTCCGTATCAGGGACGACACGTGTGACCATGTTGCACTCGCACCCTGGTCCGGTTCGTTTCCGCACGGCACATATTTTATTTAGAAGCGGAGAAACCTTACGTTTCGTACAGGTGGTCTCTCCACCTGTACTGGTGGAGAGACCACCTGGTCTCGGTGCGCTGGTCTTGGTCCGCACGCTAGTGCGGTGGCTGTGTTTTTGACATCTGAACCAAACGAACCGACCTTGGGTTGGGCTAGACACGCTCCAGGGTCGGGTTAAAACGGACCAAACGAACTAGGTGTGGAAACGCCCTAAAGGTAGCTTTTACACATACGTTGTATTTTGCATTTAAGAAATGCTATTTCTTTAGAAATACCTGAACCATGTAATGTGTCTTACATCAGCAAAGACAAGTTATTTAATATATCATAATCTGTGTGCCCATAAACAATTCATCAATGTATGTTTCAATAATGAAAAAAATAATGAGTATTTTTTCCTGTTAAAATCAAAAAAGGCTGTCAACATGGCGTCTCCAGATGGTTTTCCAGCCAGTTTCTATGGTGAGCCAGGCGTCCTAGGCATGTTGGCCAATGGCATCAGTGCATTTCTTGTACTTCTGCAGAACTTCAATGCAGCGCGGACTGGAGTCCAACCAGTAGGGGTAGAGAACATCCTTGCCGGTAAATCGATACATACAAAATATGTACTTCCACCTGTTCATTTGTCTGTTTCACTTGTGTGTAGTACTAACTAATACTGAACAAAAATCTTGCACCTAATCTTCACATCTTATTATACAATTTCCTAAATAGTTTATTCTCTCCCGTGTATTTTGCAGGTGTCCACCTGATTCTAATTGGTGGAATTTGCCAAGTGGTCGCCGGGCTACTGTCCTTTCGCAAATATGACCATTTGAGTGGAACCGCCTTCATTGGCTATGCTTCTCTCTGGGGTAGTTATGGTGCTACCAGAATATACTACGGTGCTGCAACTGAAACAATACTAGCACAAGATGATATGATGAACAATATGTCAACTAGCCTGATGGGCAACCAGTCTCACATAAATGCCACTTCAGTTACCCCTGTTTGGCTTTCATCTCTGTCAATACAGGAATCAGCTATTTCTGGTCTGGTGCCGTATATCCTCCTCTCGTTCCTCCTTGCATTTTGCTCTGCCACAGTTAACTACATCATGCCCTTTGTGTTTGGTGCAATCACATTCACATTAATCTTTGAAGCAGTGGCATTGGTGGCAAACTCCTGGGCCTTAATTGTTGCTGGGATCTTGGAGCTTCTCATTCTGATCTTCGCCATCTATGGCTCAGCTGCACTTCTTGTTAAAGGGCTGACTCAGCGCCTAGCCCTCAAGGGCTTTGGCACACCCCTCTTCAATGTCCTTCTTCTAGGAACAGCTAACTCAGCCAGTGCACAGGGCATCGGCCAGGAAAAGAAGAAGAATACAAAGTATGCCGAGCCAATGGCATTGGGTTCCTTCTGTGACACTGTCTCTTCGTTCATCTTCGCTTTTTACTGCTTTGGCTACATGAAAACCTTTGCATTAGGAGTTGCATGGGTGTCAATAATCTCCGCTGCCCAGTTATTCGCCACTTACTATGCCCACCTCCGCCAAGACTGCTACCACGCTACCAAATTTGGTCTCCATGTGACCTATTGGGTTATCAAGGCCTGGGAGGAATTTGTGGCATCTGCGCTAATTGTTGAGGCTAATAAAGTGTCCTCAGGAAGGGACCCAATGGTAGGCAACTGGTTCTTTGTGGCTGCAGCCTTGGTGCTCTGCGTGGGAAGCCTGAACACAGATTGCCTGGAGCTGACCCACAACACACTCTTCCTCCTGCTCACAATCTCCAGCGTCTCTCAGATCCCCCTGCAGGGATACTACATCTTCTTTGGTGTGGCGTGTTCCCTGTTCACCACAGCTTCCCTCTACAGCACCTTCTCACGCCTCATCAACACAATCGCGGAGAAGTCCCTGATCCCAGTAGGACCCCAGCCCGTCTCCACGGATCAGCTCAAAAGGATCCTGAGCTGCGGCCGATCCCACAACAAAGACCAGGGAGCGCCGTCTCAAACCGACCAGATCCCGGATGCTCTCTTCTACATCTCCAATGGGGTGGCAGCTCTCTCGGCGCTCCACACCAGTGTGTCCAGCATGAACTCCAACTTTCTCCATCTGACCGTGCCTTGGGTATTGATCTCCGGAGCTATTGTTCAGGGATATGTGAGCCAGGTGCAGATCCGTGGAGGAGGGCGATTTGGGTCCTTCATCCCGTTCTTCTATGCAGTGGTATGGGCCACCTGGACCTGGTTTAGATTCGCAGGTAGGCTATTAATTTGTTTGTTTTGGGGTTTATTTCTTTATTGATTTTATTGTCAGTTTGACTGGCTTCAGATGTGACACATATTTCTATTACAGGTGATCTGATCCAGTTTTCCTTAATGGCAGCTCATGGGTTCACAGCAGGTGCTATTGCATTCCTGGTCATAAATGGATTCCTCATGCTAATCGGTAAGCTCAAATACAGCCTTTAAAACAAAAAAAGAGATAGATATATCATTATTGTAAGTAACTGATGGTGCCCTTTGCTTTTTGGCAGCTTCATATAGGAACCTGGTGTTGCTGTTTTTAACAACAATCATGGAGGTAGTTCTGGTTTGTTTCCTGCTCTCCACCCTGCAGCAACTTCCATATGAACTAGAAAGTATGGAGCTCCTCCCTTTCTGGTTAAAGTCTATTATTATTTGTATCAGTTTTTATCCAGTCTTTTCCAGTATAACACAGGTTTGCTGTTTCTATTTCAGTTGCCATGCTTGCCATATTTTCTATAATCTGTATATATGGAACCCTTGCATCATTGGTGAATTGCATCTTCGCAGAGA
Organism: Merluccius polli; assembly: GCA_030340625.1. Classification (NCBI taxonomy): domain Eukaryota; kingdom Metazoa; phylum Chordata; class Actinopteri; order Gadiformes; family Merlucciidae; genus Merluccius; species Merluccius polli. Next base: position 23,863 of record JAOPHQ010000416.1, read on the forward strand.
GATTTCTCCCAATGGGACAACCCTTACTCAAGGTGACTACCTAGTCTATTCTATTGTATTGTATTCTATGATATACATATGATTAAACTCATATCTTCAACTGTTTTAGGATCAGAAAAAGCAGGAGGAGAAGCCTCAGCTCCCATGCCCTGTGGCTGAATCCCGACTCACCAGTGGCCTCCTGAAGATCACTGAACTCCTGGAGGAAGGTGGAGTCTGTGGTATTCCCACCGACACAGTGTATGCCCTGGCTGTCTCCTGCAAGAATCCCCAGGCCATAGAGAAGATCTACAACATTAAAGTAGGCAAAGTCATACCTTGATGAAAGAGTACTGATGGTTAACGATGAGGCTCATTTTCGATGAGGCTGATGTAGATGTTGTGCTCTGTGTCCTTCTTTCAGGACAGACCAGCAGAAAAGCCCATCTGTATTTGCATTTCCAGCGTGGAACAGCTGATCACAGCCAAGCCACCCTTCAGCCCCCTTCTGTGGGAGTTCATGAGGAATGTGTATCCCGGAGGCATCAGCTGCATCGTGAGCAAAGGCGACTGGCTCTACAAACTGGGTATGACATGGCTGCTGATAGTAGGGGGTGGTGGAGGATTTGAATGAAGCACAGCATTTACATATTATAATATAATACTTCTCATTTGTCCTGCATAGGTGTTGGGGCGGCTTACGACCGCGTGGGAACCAGGGAGAGCATCATGATCCGAGTCCCTGACCACACCGTCACCGGCCATCTGTGCGATCTCACCGGACCTCTGGCCATTACATCAGCCAATCCAAGCGGAGAGCTCGACAGCACTCACCACTCCATGGTCCTCAGGTGGGTGGAGTCCCTCACATATCCACGCCACTGTTCTCAGTGGAGCTTTATAGTCTGGTATCACTGGTGACCTAGACTTTTTTGTTTTGTTGGCCATTTATTATATTGTTGGTGTGTTTGCTGCAGCCGATTAGGAAGCAAGATCCAAGGGGTTTTGTGTGACGGGGATTCTAACGAATTGGTGGCCTCCACAGTGGTCAACTGCCTGCAGATCGATGAAGGTACAATGAAGCACATCTTTTCCTAACAAATCCCCAAACAAATCCAGTGACAATCCTGCATTACATTAAACCATCATATATCTTGCTTTATTTGTTCCCCACAGGTACCATTAGCATTGTAAGGGAGGGGTGTGTTCCTGCTGTGAAGGTCCATCAGATTTTTGACAGAGTGAAAAGCCGTATGCTGTGAAAAGTTGCACAGAACTTTTCTGTCTCTCTCAATGAATTATCCAGAGGTAGTCGCTGGTTCTTTTTTGGAACTCTACCTATTTTCTCAGGGAACATCAAATATGAGAATAAAATATACAGTACATTGCTATGCAGACAACCAACACCCAAGGCATGTATTAAAGATGACCTCATCCAGCCTCTTATTGTAATCCTGATTGTCAAATCCTTTACTGTGACTTCACTATAAGATTGTCACAAATGTATTTTATGAATCAATGGAGTGAAGCAATTGGGCACTTTTGTGTGATGTGTGTGACAGGGCAGTAACAATAGAAGCAGTGTGTGTGTGCCTTGTGTGCCTTGTGGTAGCTTATAGGGATCGGACACGTTTACAACATCGACAGCACACAAGCTTAGAACTTGCCTTATGTTACATTTTCATAACAACCAAAGCATTTGTTTCATAACAACCAAAGCATTTGTTTCAGAGGATTATTCTTAATATTTATTTATATATTGTATATATAGATTGATTTATATGGATGAAGTAAACTGTATGTTGAAAGGATGTTTTTAAAAATGCTTTGCTTATGTTTTTTCTACTCCTATTGTATATTTTGGGAATTATGGTTTGTTCCGGTGTTCTTTGCAAATAAATAGATTTGTGTGATATGGTGTTACTTATTATGTCTACAAAAAGATACATCATTAGTTGAGGTTGTACATGTACACCACCAACTCAAATATCAATTCACAAAATTGGACATATAGCCCGAGACATCTTCTTAAAGATGTGTCGAATCTCAGTTGATAGTGTTGATATTACTGTAAATACTGCAGGGATGGTTGGACATTGGATTGCTGTTGTAAACATTGGTTGTAATATTTGGGTGTAAACACCCAAATGCACTTAAAATAGTGAAGTGATTTGCCAACTTTATGTTTATTTTAGACATGTTAAATTAACCTGTGTAATAATCTTGCATTACCTTGCGGTGATATCACATTCATTAATATCACCACCATAATAAGTTAGCTAAAATCTGCTTAAATAAAAACGTTAGTTCATGAATGAGGCCTATATGCTTGGCCTCATATGAGCATTAAGTAGCCCTGTAGACACAGATGACATTGTGTTATAATAATACAGATTCAATGTGTGAATCAACAACTGTTGATTTACAGCATGTTTTTAAAATATTGAAGTAATTACATTTTCAGTCACCAGTTACTTAATTGCATTTCAGATTTGATATATTTTTTGGTTTTTGAGAAAGGATTTTTGTGTTCCATGATTTACAAGTTTATTGTCATGTGTGCATTAAACTGGAAACAGTTGCAATGTTTACACCTGTTTACAGTATGTAGCAGTGTTCCTCTGCCGCACGCCACATAAGTGGCTTTTCTTGGGTCCTCCGATACAAGACAGAGGTAGATGGTTGTAGAATATCCATTTATTGGCGATGGCGAGATGTTAGAAGCCGAGCAGATGGTACATGCTGCCATGACAGTGGCTCTCTCCTGAGTGGGTGCTTCTCATTTCTCCTAAATTGCATCCACGTTTCCCTCACTTGCCTCCTTTCCTTGTGTCTTAGTCCCTCCCACCGAGGATGCATGGAGAGAGGCAAGGAAACCATACGAGGAGAGAGGAAAGATGTTTTTAGAGAAATGAGACGTCCTTTCACCTGAAGCGTCGTGTGAAGCGACGTCCGTTTTTGATTATGGTGGCAGAGCTGATCTGCTGTTAGCGTCTGTCGTCACTGCTGACACAAACACTCCCCCACCCCCCACCTTCATGACTCCGACCAGACACATTTATCTTTTTGCTTTATTACTTGTTGCTTGCTTTCCCTTGTTGGGCTTTTATTGTAACTGTTATTGTTCCTATTTTTTTTTTATGGAAAGCACTTTGAAATGTAATATATACAGTACATAAAGTTGTTATTATTATTATTATTATTATTATTATTATTATTATTATTATTATTATTATTATTATTATATCATAAAATAATGGGCACTTGTACTCTTTCGCTGCCATCTCATTCAAATTCGCCAGATGTTTGGGGCAGAGTATTTAATGTGATGCGTTAGGGGCGAAGTTATGAACAACATGGCGTTCAGTTGTGGAGAAAGGATGCTCTTGCATATCCTCGCTCATAGCTCCTCGGTGATCCCTCCTCGGTCTCGATTCCTCGCTCCTCGGAGCAGTGTGCCATGATTCTTCATGCACCACAGGTGTGCAGCCCGCAGCCCCAGAGTCCAATCGGTCAGACTCGGGCCTGGTGAGGCTGCTTAAACCAGCTATCAACCACACACACGCCACACAGTGATACTCTTGTCTTACTTTTCTCTTCATACTCTTCCTGGTAATTTTTCAATAAGTCACTGACACATACAGGATTAAATAATAAAACCTTTTCCATCTATGAATCATTACAAAGAAACAGTGTGGAGGAAGGAGGAAACATTGAAACAGGCACTCAGGACTGTCCCTATAGTTTACAGAGAGACACAGGAATGTTCTCTCATGGCGCAGAAGCATTCTACAGATAAAGAATGAGTGAAATACAATGAATAAAAGAAAGAAGGAGAACAACCTGTAAATGTATATCAGGAAATTCACCTCAGTATCAAACAACAGGCTTACGTAGTTCTGGTAAACGGAGGGTATGCCCTAAGGGTATTTTGTTTATAAATGGCATAGCTCTTACAGTTATGGCAATCTCTATTTGTTCCAGGAAACAAAAACCTAAACCGAACAAAATATTAACCCACTCATTTACTTGAGCACATACCTCACCCTCGACAAACACACACACACGCACGTACGCATGCACACACACACACATCAACGCGTATCATTCTGTTTGGACAGGATGCTAGGGATGTTTTTCAGTACCAGTATAATTTGTCAAGGTCACTTCCTTGTACCAACCATCAGGGGCGGACTGGGAATAAAATTCAGCCCGGGCAATTTTCTCCTGGACTGGCCCACCACAGGAACGACGGCCACCGGGGGGGGGGGGGGGGGGGAGAATCTCCCGAAACCTCCCGATGGCCAGCCCGCCCCTGCCAACCATAGACATCACATTGATCTTTGAATCGTACGTCAACATCGCCACCATATTGGACTGGGCAAGACTGGCCTGTAAACAAATACAAGTAAACGAGGAGCTGCGTTTTTTTTCCGGATAAAAAGCAATATAATGTTTAAATTTCTCAACCGTTTTTATATTCAAAGGTTGCCACAAATGCAATTTCATAACAAAAAGGTATAAGAGTTGACGTAATATGAAGTGAATAAAATATGTACATAGTGTACAATATCTTCAGAAGAGGTGCAAAAAATAATATATGCATAAGTATAATTGTATACATGTATAATTTATTTGATAAATGTGGTTTTGGGTTCATGCAAAAAGGCCTACTGTAATTTTACCTATTTGTAAGGTTTTCCTCATAACCGCATTTACAATTGCTATCTTAAGAAACACAGTTTAAATAAAAGTGCCAAGAAAACAGAAGACTACAAAATACAGTGTTTCAATTGTGTAGTTATGAATATTCAAACAAGGGGCATTTAATGTAATCACAAAACAAGCAGGGTCTCACACGTATGTGGAAGACACTAGGTAAACTCTATACAGAGGGAGTTTCCTCTATGCTGGATGGTGATTGAGGACCACCTTGTCAGCGTAGTGTGCAGGGCCGGATCAGTAACCCCAGGGGCCCCTGGGCAGTGTAAGTCCAGAGGCCCTTATCGTATCGGCGATCGTAATCCACCCCGGACCTACGACCAACGGCGGGGGTGCGCGCGATCGTGACACACCCCGGACCTACGACCGACGGGGGGGGGGCCCAGGCCAGCTCGGGGCCCCAAGATGTCGTGGGCCCCTGGGCAATTGCCCAGTTGCCCATATGGTTAATCCGGCCTTGGTCGTGTGAATATGTATTTCAAAACAGACTTAGGAAACTTTTTCTTTAACTTTTATTTGAATAGTCACTGTGTTAAAAATATAAAAAGATGTCATGTAGGCCTATCTATAACATTGTTTATTTACATGTTTAGGTTACGCCAGACAATATTTTGCAATCCGTTTTCATGATCCTTCCAGCTTATGGTTTTACACAGCGATATGTCAAACATGGCCATTAGCATTTATAAAGTAACAGTGCAGTTATAGTGCAGATTTATGTTCCATTCAGAATTGTTCCTCTACTTAAATAATACACAAAATATTGACAGTTTGAAAACTAATGCAGTAGCTCATGCTATTGTATCATTCTATCACTTGTTATGGCAACCGCCATTTTATTTACATATCAGACAATAATGCTGCTTATGAATGAAGCATTTCATATTATGACTCATACATGACTTTAGTCAAGTGTATACATTGGCACTGGGTTTAATTAATTTCTTTCTTGGGGCTCCTCTGTGATCTCTACATATAAACCGTCGATGCTTTGCATGTCTGAAATATTTGGCTCAAAAGCAGGATTAATTTCCCCTTGCATGTGTCGTCTCTGAACCTCTTCAAAAATGTGGAGAACCTTTCAGGAAAGATGCATACAAGAATGGTGAACTCACAGCAAAAGCATGCAAGAGTAATATTGTGTTTCTGTTTTTAAGGAATATAATCATCTTAAATGGGAATATACTTTACCTTCGATTTTGGGATGAGACCCACCCTGAAGAAACCAATGTGTCCCGTGTCAATCTTGGTGCAGTCCACCACAGTTGAAGCAATGTTTTCTGGAGATGGTCCATCACATAGTACGCCATTGACCTAGACAAACAAGATATTAAAGTCGTTTGCTTTATTTGTATCTTTATAGAATTTAATTACTTATCATTATATTCTGATTCATTATTTAAATAGTGATTAATTCATGTAAAAAAGTATGTCACTGTGCAAACCTTGTCTCCCAGTTTAGCATACACTTGATTGTGATGAGTTGTGTCTGCTTCACCTGTGGGGTTAGCCGATGTAACAGCTATTGGTCCGACCTATAAGAAAGACATCCATAACATAGTTCTGTCAGAAATCACTCATGTCATAGGTTTAATCATTTATTTTTGATTGGACCGCGTTACCCGCCAGAACTAGCTACGCCCATTCGGGAGGACTTATGCTCCATAAAAGACAACTGTGGAAATGAGCGGGACCGTGACTTGACTCTGGGTTTACCATATTAATGAGATATGTGGCGATGGTACAGTCTGGGTTTCTGATTGCGATGCTTTGTGGGGTTCCAATGTGTTTAGCGGCCTCTCCTAAACCAAAGGCATCCAGCCAGGGACCTGAAAGAGGAAAAAAATGTCAGATACAAAAAAGGATCTTAGTGTAGATACATGCAGCGGCCCACATAATATTCTTGTTATTTCATTTCTATATTATTTTTTTTGCAGAGCACACAATATACACATATTCACACACACCCACATGCACATCTAAGCACGAGAGGCCGTGGTTAAAAGGGATTTTTGAACAGCTAGGGGGCATTGTTAGGCACGGCGCGAAAAATAAACAGACAACATAAAATGCGATCATTTATTGAAACCAAATTATCATTCTTCCGTAAATTGTTATGCAGTCACATGTGTGTGCTTATTATATATACAGCTTCAAGCCAATCAGAATCAAGGACCGGAACTATCCGTTTTATAAATGGTAATTACCTCTGGGTATGACCATGCTTATGGAGGAGGGCCATGCAGCCTGCATGAATTCTAGCAGCAGTGGACTCAACAGGTGCTTGACCGGCTCCAGCTGCTTTATGGATGAGATCCACAGTGACATGGGCCGGTCCTGGGCCTGCTTTTTCACCCTTCGCGGTCAAGTACATCCAATGCAGTCATTAGATGATGGTATAATGGGGGAAATGCAGTATATGCATATGCATATAGAATAATGGATATTAACAAAAGAATAATGAGTTCATAAAACTGACTTGAAAGCTTTGACAACAGCATCTGGCCTGTTGCAAGCAGCCACAAGCACGTAGACGGTATCTGTCGGCATTCCACATATGCCACCATTTTTCATGATTTCTGCAGGAGAAAATGAAAATACTTAGTTTAATGACATGTTCTATCAATTACAACTTTGAAGGTCTCAATAATGAATAACCACTATGGAATTGTGCCTTAAAACCCTCACCTGCAATCTGGTGGACGGAGGCAGCCTTCCGGGCTGGTACATGCGGGCAAACATCACTGCTTCCCCCAGTACCACTTAACTTGACCAGAGCTTGGCCCAATGGGATCTGGGGCGACTGAAAGGTGCTGTTGAACAGGTGAGCCAGGAAACAATAGAAACTGACCAGGCCGAAGATGATAGTGACCCCGATGTCATAGCCGTACGGCAGGGACCCCAGTGCGTCTAGCAGGAAGCTAATGAGAATGAGTTGGAAGGTCAGCGCATAGGCAAACCACGCTACGTTCAGGAACAGCGCCGCGACGGTTACCAACACATTGAACAGCATGAAGCAAATAATTCCTACGGCCACGTTAAACCCCCTGCTCTCACCGTACAGGCCGCCGTACCGCGTCAGCCCCCACACGGTCCACATCACGCCGTACAGAACAAAGGCTGTGCTCTCAAAGGTCTTACCCCGCGAGAAACACACAAAGCCGCAAAGCAACTGCAGCGCCCCGCCCGCCACGACCGCCCAGGGGAGGACCGGCACGCCGAGCGCACCTCTGTCGCCGACGGTGGCCGTGACGGCGAAAGCAGCCAGCGCGCTGCACGCGTGTCCCAACACCTCTGCGTCGGCGTACTTGGAGGAGCCCAGATAAGGCGCGTGAAGGTCTTTGTCATGGGGTCGAAGAGTGAGCGCGTTCACCCTGCTCACCAACGCTTTCGCCAGGCCCTGTCCTGTGGGAATCTTCCTACTGAAGTGCATATTAAGAGCGTAGACGTACAACACGCCGGCGGAGGCTACGAATATGGCCGCCTGCACACCTTGGGCGCCTCCTTGGAGAAAGCCGCGGGGCTCCACGGCGACGGCGACGCAGTAGGCCACGAAGAACAGCTGGTAGAGGCCCTCCAGCAGGCTCTTCTGGCAGGCGAACGCGGCCGAGACGAAGAGCAGCGCGGAGAAGACGGCGGGGAGAGGAGCGGGGGAGTCGGGACGGACGGAGTACAGGGTCAGGAGCGCACTGTAGCCCTCGGCAAACCTCAGCACAGCCATGAAGCCGGAGAAGGTGGCGGCGAGCGTGTCCATGGCGCGGTAGGAGAGGACGCACGTGCCCAGCTGGAACACGCCGGCCGTCCACAGCCAGGGCACGTGACCCACGGACAGCTGAGGAACCACGCCCAGCAGCGGACATGCCAGCACGCAAGCGGCGAGCAGGTTCATCACCAGGCTTACTAACGTGATGCCGGTCCATTCTGGGTCCTGCTGCGTTGTCTGTGTCTGTGAGGACTTCTCTTTGGGCCACGTTGCAGGCAATTCCACTTCACCGTGGGTGATATAAGACAACAGGCGTCCAACGCCAAAGTAAACACCCACCAGACAGACAAGGAGGTAGTTGGCAGCCGTGGCGGCTTGGCCAAAGCCGGCCTCAGACAGACTTGCTATTTGATGGGCACATGCTAGGCTAATGCCAAGGGCTATGATAGAGAGAATGGTTCTCTTTGCTAAGACTGCTACAATAGCTATGAGGAGGAGGGCCAGGGTGAAAGCGGCCAGGCCGGGAACCAGGGATGGTGTTAAGTCCTCAGGCCGAAGGACCCCCTGTCCTGCTAGGATGTACACCAGGCCTGAGCCGCACCATAGGCCCGAAACCGTCAGACACACAAGGGAAAAGGGTTGGCCGTGGGAGAGACTGAGGACACCTGGGAGGAAAATAAAAGAAGGAGGGAGGGGAGTAAGTGCCACACGTAGGAATACATGAATGAAGGAAATCGGCGATTACAGTTGAGTAGAACATGAAACAAACCTGCATATGCTAAAACAGCTGCAATGACTAGGAGCAGAATCCCCAGTGCAGTCTTGGGGATGAAGTCTTCCCCAGGAGTGCTGGCATAGCTGTTCACAAGAAGCAGCAGGGAACCTGTAGTTCAACAAAAAAAAGTTATATCAAGAGTTATACAACTCTTGCATCACTGTCATTTAAAAATAAAATTACCTCAGACGTATACACGGGTGCCCCCCTATTTCCTACTCAGTACACTGCAACTGAGTTTAGCATCTTCCCTTTTTGTAAGTAACAAATAACACAAAACAATCACATTATTTATTTAATTATTTGATCTAAATAGGCCTATGAATGTACCTTTTATTCTAACAAGGCTGTAGGAATAATTTCTAACATTGCTTGCATGAACAACGGGATGACATTGCAAGCATTAGGCTTTTCATTTTGGCATGTTATATAGTTCTAAAAAATTAAAAATTAAACGGAATGATATAACTATGAATTAATATAGCCTATGATATAATTATTCTGCAATATTATACTACACAAGAGTTTACTTCAGATAAGTGTGGACCTAATCAAATTAAAGGCAAAAACCATGTGCCTCAAAATGTAATTCATATTTACCACCAGAGATCCCTAAAATGCCAACTGAAAAATGAAGAGCGTGTGAAAGTTGAGCCATGCTGAGAATATGATGCTCTCTGAGGGCAGCTCCTCCTTATATAGGCCTGGTCGCCCAGTCCATGACGTCAGGAGAGAAAGGTGAGGCACACCTTTCCTGGAAAAAAATCAAAAGGCTATAGAGACAGAGAATTTCCCCCATCTCTCTAAACTAGGCTACCTTAAAACAATTTTTAATTATCCTGAAAGTTAGTAATTAAGGCTATTTGCATTCAGCTAGACCTAATTAAAACCATCCTATTCATTTCCACATATTTCCTTTATGCCCACTTGTTGTAATCATGTGGGTAGGTTACATTTACCAAGTCGGTATTTTAAAATATATTATATTGTGTAATAGTAGTAGGCCTAGCCTATACTTGTATTAATATCCGTTAGAAGGCCTATCATTATTATTATTAGTAGTAAATAATAGGCCTATTATAATTAAATAGTAGGCCTATTATTATTAAATAGTAGGGCTATTATTAATCTTTCAAAGATTTGCTCGGCCATCAACCTACAACTGAATCAACTTGTTTTTTCGGTAATCCTACAATAATCGATTGTTTGAATTCCCATGGTTTGTTTCCTTAATAGATTATAGTCATATGAATATAATGGTAGACATATGAGTCATATGATAGTGGGAGGAGCCCACACACGCCTATAAAGACGTTGTTGCGGTGTTCAGCTCTACTAACACACTGCACTCCTTCAAGGTAAGTGGACTTGACTTTTAACAGCCATTATAACTTATAACTAACGCAAAGAAAGTTTCGGACACGATATTGATTGAAAGTGAATAGGCTACTTCTGCCACATTTGGCTAAAAATTGATGAATTGGGGTTTTATATTTTAGTAGCCTTGTTTTTTTTAAATGTATTTTATCCTTTAACCTAAAAATGTACACATCTACATTATTGTGTCAACTACAAATACCTGGGAGTTTGATCTGAGCAGACTAGAGGATAACGTCTGTTTCCCGTAAAGCGGTTGTGTGTTCAGTGTCAGAGATGTGTTACCTGGCAGCAGTCCTCTGGTGGATTCATTGCTTCGCACCTACCTCAGTAAATCATTAATGGGAGCATCCCAGACAATAGGCTGCTTGATGAATACTGCCATGTCATGCTTACAGGAGGAACTCATCCACATTGCTAGAGAAGATATATCAACCAACATTAGGCCTACTATATAACTATTAAATATGTATAATATATTAATGTTAATATTATATTTTATTATATATGAAAAAATAACATACTAACCAACTAACTTATATAGGCCTATAATACAATATATAATAAAATGTATCATAATCAAGCGCTTTGTCTTGAAAAACGCTATATAAATGCAATTAATTATTATAATAATAACAATATAATATAATATGTTTATAAGTTAGTGAGTAAGTTCATTTTATATTATATAATATTTAGATTCATATATTATATCTAAAAGTTTAATAAATAATATTTAGGAATAATATAAAATAACAAAACAAAAATAAACTGTTTATTCTTCATGTTTTATTTGTGTGTGTGTGTGTGTGTGTGTGTGTGTGTGTGTGTGTGCGCGCACCCAGACAGATTCCTACATGTGTGTTAAATGTGGGTTTGTCTTTCAGAAACATGGTGAAACGCGTCGCAGTGCTGCTGGCTGGCTGTGGAGTGCATGATGGCACCGAGATCAATGAGGCGTCTGCCACGCTGGTGCACCTGAGTCGCGCTGGAGCAAAGGTATAATGTTAAATGGTTAAAGATCATTACGTGTGTTACCCGCAAATGCTGCAGGGACTGGCTCTACAGTGAATAACAACAGACAGACAGTTATTATTCATTAAACAATGAATCGATGCACTGGCGTAACAACGTGATGATGGGCCCCGGTGCAAATAATATTTTAATATTTTCGGTATATTTATTCAATGTTAATTCATGTTTCGACGGTTTACTGCTTCATTGAGTTTAGCCCCAATTGTTGCAGCTTTTTGTTCACTCCATGTTTTTAACAGTACATGAAGGCATTATTGATTACTGCAATATTGGTAAATCTTTTTTTTAATTTTTGGGTTGTGACTTAAGACGAATGACACATGTGGGTCCTGAGGCTAGACCAGTTGAGAATCACTGATCTAGATGACTAAATAGCAAAGGCTAATAGTAAAACTAAGAAACATGTACGTGGAAATAGAAAGGGACGCTCCGGTTTATGTCATTGCCTATGTGCAATTGCCTATGTCTCTGTCTCACAGTAAACACACAGCATCCTTCCCTATGCTATTAACACCATGGTATTATCGTTGCTAAATGATATCCCCCTCCTCACCTTACCAGGTGCAGATGTTCGCTCCAAACACAGATCAGATGCATGTGGTGAACCACTGTGAGGGGAAGCCCGCAGACGGGAAGCGCAACGTCCTGCAGGAGAGCGCACGTATCGCCAGGGGCGAAGTCAAGGACCTGGCCGAGCTAGACGTGAGAGCCTTCGATGCCCTCATCATCCCAGGTGAGACGGGTCCAATTTCAGACCATGCACTGGAACATTCCCTAGTTACACTAGGGAGGGCTATAGGAGATCTGTTCTGCCTGGATCGGGCTGATCAGGGTCATCTAGTTATCTATCATTCCTAATTGTTGAACTTTACTGTTGTCTATACTCTAAGGCAAACGGTCTTTTTAAATGTATGTATATGTATTTATACATACGCATTTATTATTTATTAAATGTATTTATTTGTTTATTGATTGTGTGTGTTTTATTGTTTTTCCATTTTAATTTCACTTAAAAATGCTTATGTCCTTATCCAGGGGGCTTCGGGGTGGCTAAGAACCTGTGCGACTGGGCGGTGAAGGGGAAGGACTACGCCATCCAGCCCCAGGTAGAGAGGCTCATCAAGGCTTTCCACAAGGCAGGCAAACCCCAGGGAATGTGCTGCATCTCCCCCGTGCTGGCCGCCAAGGCCCTGCCTGGCTGCGAGATCACCGTGGGCCAAGACAAAGAGTGTGAAAAGTACAGTGACTTTATGATCCATCTGCAGACATCAGTCAATCAATCATCCAATTAATTAAGCTTTATTTTTTATGTAGGGCTTCTCATGCTCATGCTCATTCTCATAAAGTTCATCCAGTTATTCTTTGGTGGTAAGCAACCACAGCTTTTATTAATTATTCATTTTTTCCTGTTACCTTCGCGCAGGTGGCCCTTCGCCGGGACGGCAGGCGTCATGAAGGAGATGGGCTGCAAGCACGTGAACAAGAACGTCGGAGAAGCCCACGTGGACGTAAAAAACAAGCTGGTCACCACCAGCGCGTTCATGTGCAACGGCCCAGTTCACGAGGTGTTTGACGGCGTAGGTGTGATGGTCTCAGAGGTGCTGAAACTGGCCTAGGGAGTGTTTTTCATGTTGTGATTGTTTGGTGCTAGTACATGCACTCTGTGCTCTGTGCACCGTCCTCGACTGACAATTTCATCAGTTGTTTCAACCGATATGTAATAAAAGATTTTAAATCCAGTGAAGAACTCTGTCTATTATATTTGTATTGAAACAAATGTTGAATTTTAAAAATAGAATTGTATTGGTAAATCCTACATTCAAATAAGAATACAACTGTATAACAAAATGTAATGGGAATTGTTATGGCAGAGTGTCTGTCATATTAATGAAAAGTTATACTAGAAAATGAAACCAAGGGTGCCAAAAAGGTTGATTAGTTGACCAATAACTTCTTAGTGAACTTAAATAACTTCAGTAGATTTTGAAATATCTTATCCTGAACCTTTTTCGGGGAGGTATAACAAAAGTATAATGTATACTTTATCTATACCTTTATCTAAACAAAATGCCGAGAGCAATTTTTAAAATAGATAATGCAATTACAAAAAATCTACAAAAGATATATACACATACAATATTCACAATATGAATCATAGAAATGTAAATGCTGAATGTAAATGTAAACATTATTGACTTGCGGTAAACATTATTGAGCTATCGTTGACAATATTGACAATAATGTTGATAAGTGTTGATAAGTGTCCAATGCTATTGTGATGGGCTGCCTACGCTCGCATCAGCGGCAAAAGCAATGGTTTCTAATGATTAACATGTTGCTTTTAGTACCTTTTAGTTCTGTATTTTTAATATAATAAATAAAATCATTAATTCATTTTCTGAGAAACAACTGTGGAGTTTGGTCAGAAGGTACATTACTATTGGATGGAGTATCTGAACCCATTGAATGCTGTACTGAGGCAGTGAAATGCATGCCGAATATGGACATTCATTAGAGGTTTAGAAAGCTGCTATTGAATGATTTATAAGTTATATTTTAAAAGATGACAGCACAGGGGCTAAGAGTGTTGAGTGCACAGACAATATGTTGGACTGCGACTGGCTTTGTTATTTACTGTAATATTTTGTGTAAAACATTGCTGTAGAGTTTTAGGATGTGGAAGGGCCTTGTATATATATATATATATATATATATATATATACACATGGCAGGCTCATCTAGGTGTTTGACTCCCAGGTGAATGGTTTTGAGTTGTGGGTTTGATCCCCAATAACCGCTGTCTATCTCTAGGCATCCTTGAGCGAGATGCCTAACCTGTAGCTCTTCATGAATGATTCTTCATTCTAAGTATTTATGGATAAAAGTGAAAACAGCAAAATAGTAATACATAAATAGTTTTTTCTTGGTCAAGGATCATACGGGAACAATACACACTGTAGGCCCATGCACTTTGTCTTTCTTTTTATTTGACAGATCAATACAGATAGATAAATAGAAATAATATATATATATATATATATATATATATATATATATATATATATATATATATATATATATATATATAAAAGGTTTATATATATTTTATTTTAGAAAAATTTTAGCGAGAAAAATGATTGAACTGGTCAGTTCCACAGGCCAACACTGTTGCAAGGAACTTCCTGGGGCGGTCAGGGTCCTGTCAGAGGTAGGGTCAAAGATAGGGTCAGCAACTTACAACGGTGACGATAAAGAGGGGCAGAATGCATTACCCATGTTGCCCATCACCACAACATCATCATTGTCGTCACAGTGGTATGGTTTGCCATACTCACATGAATGGGGTGTGCACAGGGTGGGACGTAACGTATGACCAGACCACAGCGCCGCCTCTGGGAAGTGTTGGGGTCACTGGCATGGACCAGGAATCCATCGTGGACCTACACAACGGTCGACGCAAGACCGTGACAAACATATACATAAATAGACCAAAAAACATGTCTTGTATTATATGAATGCACCAAATACATATGAGAGGCCGTATAGGCCATATGTCCTACTTTACATCCCACATATACATGTGAAATGCTCTCACATACCACTGAAGCTCCTTTGCAGAGACTACTATTGCATCTCAGCCGTATCTGTGATCTCAATCTCAGTGGTACATGAGAGGAGCTTCACGAGTATGTGAGAGGTAAAGTATGAAATATAGCCAGGGCCTCTCAACAAATACAACGCGGCAAACGTTAATAACTTACAGACATCTGTCCAGCTAACAGAGGACAGAGCACAGACTTCCCGCTCTCCACCAGCTCCTCTGGTATCTCCTGGTTGACTGACAGCATGTTGCCTTGGCGCGTCGCTAGCTCATGCGGTAACATGCCGGCATGGTGACTCCCTGTTGGTGCAATGACTAAATGTTTGGTGGAGTAATTGCATTGTTGAAAGAAAGATTAAAAAAAAGAATACAAAAGAAAGACGAGAGAAGCGAGAAGAAAAGAAAATTCTTATATGCCAATGGGCCTTACCTAGCGGCCTTAGAACCAAGACCGACCCAAGATGACCGCCAGGCGAATATTAAGGCCCATAAATGCAGTGAGTGACCGACGAGGGTTAAGAAGAGAAAAAGAGACGCCGTGTTACCTGGGATAACCTTCAGAGCGCCGTTCTCCTCCAGCGAGTCGTCCAGCGCCAGCCACACAGAGAGGACAGGGCCTCCATCAATGCCCCAATACCTGTACACAACAACAAAAAAGATTACACATAAACACAATTATCCCATACAATGAACCCTGTCTTATGGAAAACACAGACCCCCTACTTCCCACCTTCCCAGAATCATTCATTCTTCTTTATTTTTAATGATGGAAAGTCAGCCATTGTGTACCTCATGTCCTGATGCCAGGCCACATAGGGAAGTTGAGTGTCTCGGACGTTCCCGTCGGGCCGATCCGCTGAAGGCTCACCGCTGGCTGTCGGGTATTTACAGATGAAGCGGGAGTCGAGCAGCACGACGTCGGGGCCGATGACGGCTTTGATCGCCTCCAGTAGCCGGGGGTTCTTGGCCAGGCCCAGCACCCACTGGTACTGAAGGTGAACATTATGCAGGCTGTACTGGGTGTACTCCTTGCCTGTGGTATGGAACATGACATGTTGTGTGAAAAACTGGTATAATGAGTAAGAGCAATTTAGTCGTGGTGGTTGAGCTCTGATTGTCTGTGATGTAGAGTTTGAAGTAATGTCTATTACCGGGGGTTACGGGTTCGATTCCCACTGAAAATACTGTATATGCCCAATGCTAAAAATGTATGTACTCAGTCACGGTGTTGTAAGACGCTTTGGATAGAACGTCCACCAAATGGTGTATATGATCTATAAAATGGCTGCACACACACACGCACGCACACAGGTAGACATGCACACACACACACACACACACACACACACACACACACACACACACACACACACACTCCTACATCCTAGTCCTTTCTGTAGCCAGTGGCTTACTCACCAAACTCCTCCTCCAGGGCAGCGAAAGCCCGCCTGGCATCGGTCAGCTCTGCGGGGTTCAACACAGGCAGCCCTGAGATGTAACCCTGCTGGTTGTAGGTCTCCTGTAGCTGTTCTGCACTCATCTCCGAAGGCTTCTGCTGTTCTCGCTCCTGTATGAAATTAGAAACGGCGTTGTACAACATCCGATATGCCACTTGTTTTTTTTTCATCTGTTTTGGGAAAAAGGGGGAATTGAAACACTTTGTATTGAAGAAGTTTGTTTGAAATAGCCTATGTCTAGTCACCTTGTCGAATCAATTTGAGTTCAATGCAAACGCTTTATGAGCAGGTTGACACATTGCAAATCATCAGGCAAGCATGACAGATTATTGTCCTGTTGATGTTGTGAGTCTATGTACGTTTTTGTGTGGGCTAGAGATAGATAGATAGGTAGATACATATATATATATATATATATATATATATATATATATATATATATATATATATATATATATATATGTATATATATATATATATATATATATATATATATATATATATATACTGTATATATACTGTATATATATATATATATATATATATATATATATATTAGTGATGGGCCGTTATCGGCGTTATCGCACTGCGATAACGCGAGACTCTTATCGCGCGATAAAAATATTATCGCCGTTAATCTATTCTCAAAGTTGGGTTGGGAGCTGGGTCTATACCGGATTTCCACCAAGGAAGGTAAGCGCCGCGGAACGGCTGCGCTGCGGAACGGCTGCGTCCTCTGCCCGGCGACCCCCCCAACACGTTCTCATCCCAACTCGTAATATACCGACGATTTGTCACGCCCCTAGACGTCTGACATTGACGCAAAAGGTTCCCTCCCGCGTCTGTGTGAAACGATCTGGGGTCTCATAAACCCGTTTGCGGTGGTAAGAGACGAGCAGTGTCTACAGCGTCCGCTCGCAGAGCAGAGTCTACAGCGTCCGCAGTCTACTGTGAAACAATTCACTCCAAAAAGTGTTATGGTTATGGTTAGGGTTAGGGTTATGGTTAGGGTTAGCGTAATCTATCACCGTGACGGGTTATTATTGGAGTGAATGGACGTCCTCCCCCCCCCCCCCCCCCCCCCCCCCCCCCCCCCCCCCCCCCCCCCCCCCCCC
>JAOPHQ010000417.1:0-15000 GCA_030340625.1 Merluccius polli
CCCCCCCCCCCCCCCCCCCCCCCCCCCCCCCCCCCCCCCCCCAATGTAGAAATAATTATATTACCCAACGTCGTAATTAAATTAATCTTGAACTAGTGACTATAAAGCAAAACTGATTTGCGACAAATTGTCTTGATCACATTGTAATTGTGTATTTTAACGAACACACGGAAATACACAACAGCTCGAGATTCCTGAGAAAGTGGTTGCGTAACTACTTAACCTAACTCATTAATTATTTATAGGTCTCTTGGTCTGGAAACGTACATGTATGTTGTTTGCGTTCCCAACACGTGTCGTAGGGACCTGGTTATCGGTCTGTTAGTCAAGTCAAATGTCGCGGTCTGTTAGGTTGTTTCTGTTGGTACACCAGTTTATAATGAACATGCATGAGCATTCAACGGGAGAGCTTGTTAACCTGACCCAGTTTCATAGACAACCTTTGCCTTCAACTTAACCAATCATATTTTGTATATAACCTTATTGCCATAGAAGATAAAATATATTGGTATGTAACCCCCTAGTGACAGCCAGTGGCTCTGAACAACAACTCAAACAATGTGTGTGCTTCCTATGCATTGAGTCTCACACATCAGATTTTAAATGAATAATCTGAAGTCAGAGAGCTGATGGCTCACATCCAGGTGAACGGGGCATCTCACTTCCTTTCGCTTCATATTTGTTTCGACCAATCATGTTGCTGGAGGCAGGGATCTGTCAGCGCCTAGTAAACTGTAAAAAAAATAAAAAAAATAAAAAAAAAATGTATTTTTAAAGTATCTGTGAAGGTTTGAAATCGCCATGAAAAACATTGTGAAGACTAGCCACTGTAGAAATACACTTTAAAATCTCCGTCTGAGCCTCATCCACTCTGAGTTTTTCTTCGGTAGAATATCTCTATAAGGAAACAAGGCGTAGCTCCGCCCCTTTTCATTTCTGGTTTCCGGCCCAGGCCTTGTGTCCCCCCCCCCCCCCCCCCCCCCCAGAAGTTCTGCTATAACACTGGACTGCTGGGTCCCAGATTATGTACACTTCAAATGGACCCAAACAGGATCCTAGGTTTCTAGCCATTGATGATGAATACTAAAAGTCCTATAGGCCTATTACCCCCAATATACTGCTAAGTAAGTACCAAATAATGGATAAACTACTGTGTGAGAAATGGTGCAATGACTCCGCTGTACAAATACTATACTGGCACAATGCAATGACACACTTCCCCAGAAATATAAACTTAAACCCAATAAAGTACACAAGGCAACAATGTGTGACCAGGCTGTAAAGATGAACAGAGATGTTGATTCAATGTCAGATGAAAAAGCAATGTATTTTAGTTATTACTGTAAATTACGGTAAACAGAACATTTTGTATTCAAATGGCATAAAAGCCAAGTGGGCAGGAGGACTACAGAGCAGTAGCTTGACAAAATTAAATGTTATCCCGACTCATTTTAAACTTCAAAGTATAAATGCTGGTTCAAACGTACTGCAAAGCAAACATAACATAATGTCTTCAGTAAAGTCAAGCAATGAACTTAATCAAACAAAAAAGAAAAGACATGCAAGGAAGCATAGGCATAGATTTCAATATTTAGAGCAAGTTTGTGTCTGTCCCCCCTAATAACACACAAACACACACAATGGCCCAAATGTGTTGTATTCTTTCGTTCAGACAGTTTCAATAACATGAAATAGTCTTTCATGATTCCTAAAAATAATCCCAAAACACAGATGTGATATGTTTTGAATGTGCAGACAGTTCTGAACATCAGCAGAAATCTTGCGAAAACACATATGAGCTATTAAAGTCAAGGGGTTTATAATTTATAATTCAAATTAATTAATTAATCATTGACGTGAACAGGTGCCACTTGCACATTTAAAGAGGTTACATCCCCAAACAAAATACACAAAAGAAGACAGCAGAATCAATCATGCCTATATGTGTTGGCTCAGCAGGGATAATATTAAATGAGAAAAGTTGATCTACAGGAGAATAAATATTTGAAAGCAATACAGAACGCCTGAGAGCCTCACTGCATTATATTCCATTATATTTTGAATTGTCACCTGGTGCCTGAATTTTGTGTTTTCCTTTAGATAAATAAAAACACCTCCACCATAAATTGATGCAGACAAATTCACCAGAATGTAGGAAATGAAGGTCCTGAAGGTCCTCCCTGAATTTCCTATTTTAATGTGTAGTGTGACCAGAAATGTTCAATATGTCACAGTGTGGGACCGCCAATAAAGCAACATGTGATACAACATACCATAATACATGTGATGGTTGGCACCAGGAATCAACGGAAAACAAATACTGCGGCAGATGTTTGATTTGAGCTCAACATGCCACATGTTGGTTAAACGTTACAATTCATGAGACATTTGACATAGGCCATATCTCTATATTTCAAGATTCAAAGGGATATATTGTCATGGAAAACGTACATTTACATTGCCAAAGCACAAAAAGTAAAATAAGGTACAACATGAGATATAAAAAATCTCTCTCCCTCTCTCTCAATTCATAGGGGCTTTATTGGCCAACCCACTTTCTACAGGCCTTTCATGCCTATCCGCCTCTTCCTCCCACAGCGCTGGTCGCAGGTAAAGATGTGCGGCCGGGTTCTCCGTCGTGGTCGGGGTCCCCCTGCTCCCTTGGGCTAGCATGGGGGCCTGGTGGCGCCTGTTTGTGCGGCCCCCCCCCCCCCCCCCCCCTTGGTGTCTCACGTCGTGGGTGGCCGTGGGTCTCGGTATGGGGTCGCTGCCTTTTCATGTGCATGGGGGCGACGTCCGCTCGACATCGTCGGTTCCCGTGGGGGATGGGGGCATAGTAGCCTACCGGGTCGATCCCTCTCCCTTTGCCCCTCCCTTGCTCTTACTTCCATTTTTTTCTCTTTTAGCCTACTTATGTTTCCTCCATTCAATGTTCTTTTCTTTCTTCTTTACTTCTGCCTTTTTATGTTACCATGGCCACCATGAATACTGTTGTTTATTCTGCCTATTTTATCGTGTTTGTATCCAGTCGACTTGTTTTACTTCTGTACAAGCACTTTTATTATTATACCTGCTATATATATATATATATATATATATATAATTTGTTTTATATTTTTTAATTCAAGTCTCATAAGTATTTTTGTAAATGATTATATGATTATTATTATTTAAATGTTGCCTTAATGCATTGCTTCAACATAGGCTATTTATTTGTTCTCCAGCAAGAACGAGAGAAAAAATAATTGAGAGGAAGAGAAATTAAGAGAAATTGTCCATCTTTGCAAAAATTGACAATTTCACAGTACTGGGGTTCCTTGGGGAAGGAGCCTTCGGCACTGCTATGTGATCAATCTCAAAACAACACCAATAGACAACTTTTTTCTGTCAAAAAGTTTGTCCCACTCGACAGACAGAAGATGAGCAAGACCATCGCCATTCGCATATATTCTACATATCGTCTCTCAACTACACAACCGCAACACATGTACATGTAAAAAATGTAGTCCACTGCGAGAACAGAGTAGGCCTACATGGGTGCCATTAAACACTTTCTATGCTTCTTTATTTCCCTCCCTGTCATCTGGATTGACTGGGAGTAGTGCAAAGCCAATGAATACACAGAATGAAATCCGTTTGGTGGCAGGACTTTGTAAACCTGGAGTTTGTCCGACGGCTTGTGTGAAGATGTATCTTTAGAGCCACAGCAGACGGTACACCGTATTAAGCCTGGTTTTATATCCACCGGGATATAAAACCAGATCCGGTGGGGTCAAGGTGGTGGCCGAGTGGTGGACGCCAAAAAACACCCAAGACCTGACCCTGAACCTGCCTGCTGGCACACTGTGGGACCCGTCCCCCGAGGTTCTGACAGGAGACACCTTCTACCCCAAGTGAGTATCCTCATCCGAAGGCACAGCTGCACACAACGTGTGTGTTGTTGTTGTTTTTATGCCACACCTTTATCGCCTAGTACCATCGATTTCTTTTTCTTTCAGGTCTCCTGATGTGTGGGCCATTGGGTGCACGATCTTGGGGGGGGGGGAGCGGCTTTCCGAAGAGGTAAGTGTCCGTGAAGAAGAGAGTCGATCTGGAAATTCTTTTTTACCTGGTCATCCCTCACCCCTTTTGCAGGTCGGGTGCACGCGTGACTTACTACATTTATATTAGGGACGTTAATGAGTCAGGTAAGCTGTGATAATGGAGAAAACGAAAGCATGCCCGTGTGTTATGTTCATTGCAAGAGTGCCTTTGGCCGTAATTGACTTGTACATAACTCGTTTAGGTTGTTTGGCGCAGTGGTTCCTCCAGTGGGCCAGACGGGGCAGTTTTCCCACCGAGGTCGGGGCCCACTGGCGGGCAGGTGAGCCAGCCGAGCAGCCGCCTCCTCCCTCTGACGGTGGGAATCGACGGCCTGAGCCAATCGGCTCATCCACGTTGGGAGGTTATCCACATTGGGGGGGGTGGGGGGGGGGGGGGGGCGCTGCAGCTGATTGCAGAGGACATGGACACCAGGTGGCCCCACCTGGAACCAGAGAGGTTCGTTGAGGCTTGACGAAAGAAGGGGGAGAGAGGCCTTCGACCGTCGTCCGCACGATGGCGGTAGCGGAGAGGCCAGCTGTGAGATTGTTATTCTGCCGCGTTACTCCTCAAGTGAAGTGTAAAGAAACCCCAAAAGCATACAATAGCAAGTAGGATACAGACAAAACATGCGTTTTAATCAGAGCCCCCCCCCCCCCCCCCCCCCCCCCCACCATAGCTTCTCTTGGTAATTACGTGTCATGCATATAGGCGAAATCTAACAAAAAAAAACATCTTAAATGAATTCCTCAGTAGTCTTTTGACCTTCTGGCCACTGCATTTATGGCTCCACAGGAAGCGGTGTAGAGAAGGGATAAAAGGAGGAAATTAACTGCATAATGGACCATGTTTTTTATGTTAGTATCCCACAAAAACACCGGAGGGGGGGGTGAGTGGGGAACGGGTCATGCAGCACTCAACCTGTAGCTGAGACAAACGCAGATCAACAACATAAACAGAATAACACATTTAAAGGTGCTATAGTAGGTAAGATTTGCTGTAGCTATTATTTCTGATAATAGGTGTAATATGCTTCAAATGGCATCAGCATCCGTCGGCTATTAGTGAGTGCAATGTGCCAAGACAATATCTGTTTCGAGTTGACTGCGTCTGCCTTTGTATGATTCACTTAAATTCATGCGGTGAATAAACATTACAAATTCATTTTAAACGCATGAGTGTCTATATTATGCTCTTTGTATTACATATATGGCAACTCTAAGTTCCTAAAATGCATTAAATCCTCATTAAAGGTGACAGGAATTTTCGTTATGGGTAAATGAACTTCTTCTGACAATACGTGTGGGACCAGCCAGTGAACGGAGGCGGTGTGACTAATCAGCTCTGTTCTTTGATAATGGCCTAATAAACTCAGCCCTGATTGGCTAAAACTCTAATACTAAGATTGTAACTTAAATAACATCAATCTATAAACCATTTAAGATACCCTATCAAACCAATGGATTCTGGGAAAATTTTAGTCTTTCTAAATTACAATTATAATATAAAGGGCCTATTTTACAAGGCCTACATATATTTTAATAGTTTTGTAAAAAGTGTCTTTGGTTAAAAGTGCCGTTTAAATATTAAAACCAGTTGAAACTTTCCAAACCTTTCATCTTATTTAATTTCTCTGACCTATTGTTGACAGAGGATTGAAAACATAACCATGAAGTATTGAAACGTAAAGTAGTTCCCAACTCCTGAAGGAACCACGCAAACAGTTACCAGTCAGGAATAGTAATATCAAGTAGCATGTTCTGTAAACATGACCAAGCATGCATTTACAGAATGATCCTGTTAAAGATGGCAACTGATCATAATATGTTGTAATGGCATGCGTGGTTCTGGTGAACTCCATGTGGGAATACAGGGAGGTGGTAGATAAAGAACTAAAGGTGAACTTAGCATAAGCCATCTAGATCTGTCATGATGGGGCTAGTGATGGGGTTGGCAGATGGCAGACGGTTTCTCCCCATCTGTCATCAAGTGGTGACGACTAGCCTTCACTGCTGATTCACACTCATAACAACATTATGTTAAGTGCACAAACACGACCTCTTCACAACCTTTTAACATTTTGACCCAGTGACCTTTTTACCTGAGTCTCCGTCATTGAAGACTCTTGTCAGCAACCTATACTGTGGGTAGGCTATAGTCTTATCTGTCTGTCCTTCCATCATCCATCCATCTACGCGCCTACTAACCTATATTTTGTTAATTTTAAATAACACAATATCCAAAGATTGACCAAATAAATAAGAAAAATATAGTCTGTGATTCCCTTAAGACATTACCAGTCAGTAATAATGATGAACAGTCCACGACATCTTCCCATATGAATATGTCCATAGAAGACCGATGACTAACACTCACAGTTAGTCACTTCTCAGTGACATAACCTTTTTTTGCTTTTGAAGCTGACATCTTGAGAAAAAAAGGCGTGTCACCACCAGTCTTGTTTCCAGTCCTGTCAACAAATATATCAACAAATCAGTGATTCCAGCTCTTGACAATGCACCTTACTTTTCAACACCACATGCAGTAAGACACTGTCATACCAGAGAAAGCCTACATATACGTATAGTTGCTCACTAACTGATGCATGTGGCAGATGTGTAATGGTCCATCCACAGGCTGCTGGTTGCTCTCATTCAAGGGCCACCTCAACACATTCAAGAGCACCTCAGCAGTACAAAGGTAGGATCAACAGCCTTACTTTTTCATACTTTATATTCAGAATTTGCTGAATATAAAACGATGCGAGTATCTTTTTGTATTTTTCTAGTATTTAAGTATTTATTCTACAGTTATTCATTAATTATATATTTGATGAGGGTACATTGCTGACTTTGAAAAAAACAAACGCTACAACATCCAATAACTTTAATCAGAATTTAATAGCATATCTGGAAGCATTTGTGAGAATGCAGACAACAGAACAAAACTCAAAGGTAAAAGAATTAAGGATGGCGAACAACACCTGCCAGTGGGGCTGACCAAGATATATGAGATAATATCTGAGGTAATTATAGCTGAGAGACGATATATTATTCATGATTTATTATTCATACATTGTGTGTAATGTAACTTAGGAGAGGTAGGCTTACTATGACGTAATAGAAAGATGTGATTATGTGCTGTGTGTGAAAAAAAGACCTATACCAAAAAGCCTTTGCCTGGTGTCGGTTGACCAGCTGTGCTCCCGGCGGCTGTACTCAGATCTCTGTGTGCTTTTGAAGGTGCGGCGGCCGCTAGATAGCCGACGATGGCCAACACAGCGGTGGCTCCGCACGCCGTGCCCCCGTCTCCCGATCTGACCGGCTGGAGCTCTGATCTGCTTGACTGCTGCGATGACATGAATTCATGTATGTATTCATGTATCAGTTCCATATCCATTGTTCAGTGGTCATATTAAAATCACATGGGTGCATATCATGATAGTGTAGTCAAGTGGCTCTATTCAGCTCGCAGCCAGAAGGTGCTGGGATCGATCCCCAATGTCAGCAGCCTACCTGTAAGGCGTCCTTGTGGATGATCCCTACTCAACATATTTGAAAACGTCTTACCAAAGGGCCGCAGTTGAAAATTAGCCAGATGGCTAACACTGGCATATTTACAGAAATGTTGAATAATTTGTGTTGTCCTTATAAATTAATAAAGAAATATCTGTATTCACCGTGGGGACTTTGGCTGAAAGCTTCTCCTAAAATAAATCATATCAAAGACCATTTACATAACTTTTTTTTTTTTTTTTTTGCAGGTTGCTATGCTTTCTGGTGCTGGCCCTGCTTCGCCTGCACAACAACCAAAAAGTTTGGGGAGAGGAGATGTCTCCCGTTGCTGGATATATTCACCCCAGCTGTCGCCGCGGCCTGCGGGATACCGCTGTGTGTACCACCTGCAGGCCTGTCCCTCAGGGTCGCCATCCGCCACAAATATGGAATCAAGGTCTGTTGCTGCTATAGCGTCACATCCTTCATCTCCACTTCAGTGTTGATATTTCCTTAACCTTAGTATGTCTTCTTTGATCTTCAGCCATCTATGCCATTTTTGTCATTTGTTACAAAAATAATAGCGTAATTCTGAACTCTGAACTTCTTTTCGTCTGTGTCTTGATGTCAAAGTGCCTCAGAAAAATATGGCCACGGTGAGTGTGTGGCGCCATTCATATACATCGCTCATTATAAACACTCATACTCAACGTGTGCAAGCTTAAAAAAAAAAGTATCACAAAGTAGGTGTGGGTCGTAACCATGGGGATAGTTGGTGTGCGTCGTAACCATGGGGGTAGTTGGTGTGGGTCGTAACCATGGGGATAACGCCTCCCCCTCCTTTCGCAGAACCATCAGCCCAAAACTTTATTTTTTCATTTTCATAGTATTTGAATTCAAACTGAAACAGGGTTAATTTACACTTTAAAGCAACATGTTGAAAAGACAATACTCCTGAATAATGCACATAACATACAGGGCACCATCAAGATAAGCAATTAGATTAGTTAGTGGGTGTCGGCCATTTTGAAAAATCAAGTTGTGTGCCACAACTTACGACAACAGCAGGAACACATTTTGCGGAATCAGCAACCAAAAAACCCCACTGATCAGACAAAATATTATATTATATTAATATTACAATTGTAATTGAGTGTGCCTGGTTGTATTTCACTCTGTAATAGGGCACACTGTGCAAGGACATCATGGTTTCCTGTTTCTGTGGCTGGTGCTCCTGGTGTCAGCTAGCTCGCGAGATGAAACAACGCAACGCGGCTCCCGCTCTTGTCGATGTGCCATCTCAACCGGTTGTGGTCAATATGCAGCCGCCCCCCACCATGCAAAAAACCCCACAGGTCCAAATGGTTAATCAGCGAAGCTTCATGGCTCCCTCACATGATTATGGGCCCCAAGCACCGGCTCCTGTGCCAGGAGCGCCAGTTTACTTCACCACCCAGCCTGCCGAGACATTAACACCCTTTGCGCCCGGAGGCGGGGCTTACCCGCTTCCTGGTTACCTGATTCAAAGCGAATTCCTCTAGTTTTCTCTTCCAAATTGTACGTTTTCCCAATGCCTCTGTGTGGATGGCCAGTCATTGACAGGCTTGATAAGACATAACAGATCGTTTGTACTTGACAAATTAAACGATAATAAATCCATTTTGACGGAGCGTTTGTGATTAAGCGTAGCGGTAAAAAAATAAATACAGTTTAAGGGGTAGGCTCTTAGAGAATCAGATCAACACCACCAACCACCGGCCTTCATGCCAATTACTCTTTTATTGTTCTATATTCAACAGGGCTCAACCTTGGGGTTGTGATGCCCGATACGCATTTGAAATCATGGGAACATTTCTGACTGAAGAATTCTTTAAAAGAAAAACACCTTCACAGGTTTGGGTTTAGGGTTAGGTTAAGGTTTGGTTTTAGGGTTAGGTTAATGTTTAGTTTTAGGGTTAGGTTAAGGTTTTGTTTTAGGGTTAAGGTTTGGTTTTAGGGTTAGGTTAATGTTTAGTTTTAGGGTTAGGTTAAGGTTTTGTTTTAGGGTTAGGTTAAAGTTTGGTTTTAGGGTTAGGTTAATGTTTAGTTTTAGGGTTAGGTTAAGGTTTGGTTTTAGGGTTAGGTTAAGGTTTGGTTTTAGGGTTAGGTTAATGTTTGGATTTAGGGTTAGGTTAATGTTTGGATTTAGGGTTAGGTTAAGGTTTGGTTTTAGGGTTAAGGTTTGGTTTTAGGGTTAGGTTAAGGTTTGGTTTTAGGGTTAGGTTAAGGTTTGGTTTTAGGGTTAGGTTTGGTTTTAGGGTTAGGTTAATGTTTAGTTTTAGGGTTAGGTTAAGGTTTGGATTTAGGGTTAGGTTAAGGTTTGGTTTTAGGGTTAGGTTAATGTTTGGATTTAGGGTTAGGTTAAGGTTTGGTTTTAGGGTTAAGGTTTGGTTTTAGGGTTAGGTTAAGGTTTGGTTTTAGGGTTAGGTTAAGGTTTGGTTTTAGGGTTAGGTTAAGGTTTGGTTTTAGGGTAAGGTTAAGTTTTGGTTTTAGGGTTAAGGTTTAGTTTTAGGGTTAAGTTAAGGTTTAGTTTTAGGGTTAGGTTTAAGGGTTTGATTTTGAGTTTGGTTTTAGGGTTAGGGGAACACTTAAACAGCTCTGAAAAATGTATATCTTGATCATTTAAGACACAGGCTTAGGTAAATATTTGATTGGTTTTATCTTCATGACATTTCTTTTTTTTTTAAAGAACCCAAACTAAAATAGAAAAATAGAAAAAATCTTTTTAATTAAAGTGCCCTGGGGCACTTTATTTATTAATAATTAAAAACATAATACATTTAAAAACATAATACATTTAATTGCAATAATACAGACTGCTTGCAAAGGTTTTAACAGTGTATGTATGTGTGTAATAAATGCATAACCGTGCCGATGTTTTTGATAGCTTCATCACTTCTTGTTAGCTATTTTTGTTTTGGAAAGCTTTGTGAACTTGCGTCTTCTCAAATGCTTCATTGCGGGGCTGTGCGTTGGTTTAATGATAACTGTGGTATTGTTAACGTTGGGTTTCTTTTTGTAATGTCAGATTTCATTGTTTGGTGTGCTATAATTTTCAATGAAGATTGATAACTATACTATATGCATTGTTAAGAAAGTGCTTTCAATGTCGCCATCTACTGGTTGAAAGACGTAGGCTTTCATAACTGACCTGCTCCCAGTGCATTATTCCTTACATAGGCTACATCAGTGTATGGAACATATAGTGGAGTAGTAGTACGCAAAAAGTATGTTAACAATCAAGTAAAGTACAGATACTCGGAAAAAATACTTCAGAAAGTATTTCTGCTCAAGGACCAATACACCCCTGTGGACCGGTATGTTTTTTGTGCTGCAGGGTGGGGGTGGTTGGGCACCATGAAGTCTTGTGTATACCTATATTCCTATTATAATCTACATTTTGCAAATATACGGAAAATATCTTAATATCAGAATATATTACGGAGGAAAAAAGCCAACATTGCTTTAAATAAACTTTATTTTAGAATACAAGGTCACAGTCATTACAGGGACAATGAAAAATGTATTAACATGAAGGGCAACATGAGGAGGACACCAGAGACCATAACTGGGAGGTCAGGTTTTGTCCGTGAGGAGGAACCTAATGGGTGGCTTTAGGTGGGTTCCCCCATCCTCGGTTAGTAAAAGGTTAGTAAAAAAATGTTTAAAAAAAAGCTATATCCCTTAATGTAGCTTCGTAAACGTGTGCTAAAACAAATCGGCCACGCGTAATCTTGAATATAGTGACTTTAAAAACGAAATTGTGTATTTTAACGTACATAGCCTATACGGAAATACACAACAGCTGGTGAGTCCTGCGTAACTGGGTGTGTAACTGCTTAAAATAATAATACAGGCTAAAACCCTTTGACATTGTTATAAAACGTCTAACATCGATGTACTATTAATTCAGGGTTTATTTTTCCGATAAGTGTACTACTATCGTTATATGCAAATTTATCACTGGCTGTCGTGACTCGTGTCGGGCTTCCCGCGATCTGCTCCAGTTTCCTACATTACCCAGAATGACTTTCGCTAACCCCCTCTGAACATCAGGAGGCAGCGTTCTGTAAATTGTAAATGTATAAATTGAATAAAGGAATCAAATCGTAACGGTATGTATACCTGGCTTTATTATTCACTGTGAAAGCTAGCTAGACATTTGGCAGTATGTTATGATACAATATGCCACACGGGCGAACACACTTTGACAAGCGGTCCCATCGTTGTCACGAAGGGCCCTCCTCTTCCTCCTCTTCATCTTCCTCTTCCTCTCACATGCTGCCATCTTTGCAAAGTTTCTCACAAAAGAGGTGAGCTTAGCTGCGGTCTATTTTTAGTGCTAAGGCTCAGTTTTGGTGTTCAATTACCGTTTAAGTTGTTTTCGTGTGTGTGCTGCTGGGTGTTGCTAATTTCACCTTTCACTGTTTTTCCATTTTGAATGGACTTGTTTTCCAATGACTGCAGGAGAGGTCATTCTTGAACGAAGTGTCTAATGTAAGAAAAAGTGTGTGTGTGTCGTGTTTTGCAAGTGTGTTGCAGAATTTGAAAACAAAGTGCAAAGCATGAAAATGCGTTTGTGCTTTTGGTGCCGTTGTCTAAAGGCATGGTTACAAAAGTTAATGCTTTGATGCTAATTGTCAAAGCATTCGCTGTCGGCGTATAAGCAAGCGGCAAAAAACTGTAATAGTACAACTCGTGGACGTAATTATAGGTCGTTTGGTCCGGAAACGTAACCCTAAAAGCCTTTTTCATCAGTACTTACAAGAGACATACAAACACACACTCTCTCACTCACTCACTCACTCACACACACACACACACACACACACTAATGGACACACCGTCTGTTTGTCATCACTAATATCCCGCATTCACCTCTTAACACTGTCAGAAAAAAAGCAGCTGTGTGATAGCATTATCGCCTTGGTGTTTGTGTTATTTATATGCTAATGCTAAGAGAAGGGCATGGCGAGTGCCCACCGTTTCCACATTGTATCACAGGGTCTGTGTGTGTGTGTATACGTGTGTCAGTGTGTGCGTGTGTGTGTTTGTGTAGGCATGTGTGTGTGTGTATACGTGTGTGTGTGTGTGTGTGTGTGAGAGAGAGAGAGAGCCACGTCTTTTGCCAAATCACAGGTGGCTGAGGAGGAGGATGTTTGTATCTTGGGTTTCCGAAAACCCCTATAACAAGCCAGCGCTCTCTATATCCTATCTGGAGTGGTGTTTATCCCCATCACCCTTCCCTTTCTCCTTACAGCTTCTTGCACTCGCTCCTTCACCGCGGCCAGATCATTGCTATTCACGCGCTGCCCAGCCTCTCTCTCTCAGATGTCTTGGCAACAAAGCTCAAAGTTTTGTACCTGAGGAAAATGACTAATGCCCGGTGTCAGCGGTGATCCTCCACGCGGTGATACATGATGCTCTCTCCTTTCCACTGATTAGTCTGGAAGCAGCGGACTCGGCACTTTATCGACTGCGATCTCCCACACACACACACACGCGCGCGCACACACGCACGCACGCACATACCCATGCCACCACGGACACACACACACACACACATGCGCCCACACAGACACACTCCAGTGGAATGGTTGAGTCGCGATACAAAACAATGTTGAGTTATCGTCATTATCATAAATTATTATTATTATTTTTTTAAACACACAATTTTCTAAATTTCATTGATTTATCCTTGCCGTAAAAAAAAGTGAAAGAAAATGATGATCCATTGAAACTTTAATTACGAATCCGACACTCAAGGATTGAACTGATTAATGTTCATTGTCAGACCACCACCGCTCCCCACTAGTTTGCAATGTCTTTCAAGTGCTTCTAGGGCTGAGTTCACTTGTTAGAATATGTCCTAGGTGGAAATAGATGTTGCTCATCTACATGAGTCTCATGTACCATCATATAAGTGTAATTAATAGGAAGTCATCTAGCTTTTATCCAAAGAGACGAGACAGACAAGTGAAGTTGAGATACATTAGATACAGCTGGCCAGAGCACAAGGTTAAGCCATAGGAATCAGAAAGAAGAGGTTAATAAAATGCGTCTCATTATCTTTTTCCCTTATTAGTGCACAACAGTTTACATCTCTAGACACAAAGTATGACATGCGATCTAAGAACGACCGAACGTCAGTCAGCCCGAGAGAGGCTCCATATGAACATGGAAAAATCAGTTCGAGTCTGTATCTGTACCACCGCACCCACCAGCAGGAGGGGTCAGGTAGAGGTGGACAGGAGGGATCAAATCATGGAAGTGAGAGGCAGGGGAGAGGGAGGGGGGGGGGGGAGGGGGGAGGGAGGGAGGGGGAGGCGGCGGGTGGGTGTGGGGCGGAGACAGGTGGAGAGAGATGTATGAAGGAGAACGAGAGAGTGATAGGTCAAACGACAAATGTGTTACTTTCACCTCCGAGGGTGCGAGAAAAAGGACCCGCCACTGTTCTTTTCCCCGTTTGCTATCGCAAATACACAACATGCCGAAGTACAAAAATGTGCACACTTTAACTCGCACACAAATACATGCGTGCGGCACATGGACACACATAAGGCACATGCGTAAAAATACACATGTACAGATATATATACACTATATACTGTATATACTGTATATATATATATATATATATATATATATATATATACAGTATATATATATATATAGTGTATATATATATCTGTACATGTGTATTTGTGTGTGTGTGTGTGTGTATCCATGTGTGAGCACATGGATACACACACACACTTTAAATGATGTACTTGATAATATATATATATATATATATATATATATATATATATATATATATATATATATATATATATATATATATATATTATCAAGTACATCATTTAAAGTGTGTGTGTGTATCCATGTGCTCACATCCTGTCACTTTGCTATTGTCCCCTGTTCAGATGATAATGGTGTCACTAAAATATTGCCCTCTCTTCCTTTCCACGCTCTGATTCTCTCCCCCCTCTTGCTGTGTGTGTGTGTGTGTGTGTGTGCGTGATAACGTGTAATTCCATGTGTGTTGATTCAACCTTTATCTAAAATAGCATCTTCCTGGTTGTGCTCCTCATTACTGTGTGTGCGGCTGTGTGTGTCCAGTGTTTGTGTGTGCGTGTGTGTGTGCGCGTGTGCGTGTGTGTGTGTGTAAATTGCCGGAAACTACCATTTGGGAAAACCAATTACCACAGGTAAATAACATAACCCTGCAGTGTAAGATTTAGACATTTAGTCAAACAATGAGATTACATAGAGAAAAAATCTTCCCTGACAGGCGCACACACACACACAACACAAGCCCCCCCCCCCCCCTCCCCTCCCGGAGAGCAAGCGTAATTAGGAGGATGTTCTGGAAAGGTTTGATAAC
>JAOPHQ010000417.1:22500-37361 GCA_030340625.1 Merluccius polli
CTGAGATGCATTGTCGCATAATTACCAGTTATAATATAACGTTAAACATTACTTATTCCCACATATCGGCACAAATCCCTATCCTTATAAGGACATACACAACATCTTTATTTTACGCTCCCTAAAAGCAACGCCCACGGCATTGGTAAAAAACAAAACAATGCTGGTCTCTAGCCAAAATCACAGTGTGCAAGCGTTGTTGAAAAGGCACGTATCCCAGAACCACACACACACACACACACACACACACACAGAAAGAAAGAAAGAAAACAATGAAGATTGCTGTTGGAGTGAAAGCATCTATATGGAGACCTCAGAGTTCCCATACATTGTACAATGTACTACCATTACTGTATAAGCATATTTGCATAGTTATTTTGTGGCTGTGTGTGTGTGTGTGTGTGTGTGTGTGTGTGTGTGTGTGTGTGTGTGTGTGTGTGTGTGTGCGCGCGCGCGCGTGCATGTGTGCATGTGCGCGTGTGAGCCAAGAGACGAATGTTAATGTATGCATGTGAAATGTTTCCCCTGCTGACATTAAAACGGCCATCCGTCACTAGAGGCCTGTACCACGCCCCCCCCCCCCCCCCCCCCCCCCCCCCCCCCGTGCCCCAGCCAGGGTACTGTGCTAGGGCAGGGCTCTGTGCCAAGCATATCATGCCCTGTGCCCTAAAGTCAGTCAGTAGTCAGTCTAATGTGTGCAAGTGGGGACAGGCAAACCACAGTGCACTGCCCTCTATGGCTATATTTATCTCACTCATAGCTGCAAATAGATGCACACTGGGGAGGTGAAAAAAAAATCCAGACAATTTCAACAATGATTTAAATCATTGTTCGTTTGTCAACATTTATATATTTGAATACAAGGAGGGGTCAACACGTGTCAAAAACTGGTGAAAAGGGGAATGTAAAATAAGCTGTGGCTTACATCCAAGCCCACGTTTAACCTTTACTGTGTTAGGGTTGGGGTGAAGCTTTTACCACCATGCCAAACAAACAACCAGGCAACCATTGGCTTTTATGATCCATAAACACCAGTACTTGGCACTCTGGCTGTCTTTTCTATACTCATTAGGCATACCTGCATACGTGTGTGTGTGCGCCTGCCTGTGTGCGTGTGTGTGTCTGGTCTGTGTGTGTACGTGCGTACTTGTGTGTGTATCCTGCATACTAATGTTCAGTGACAAGTGGTGCTTGGAGTGAGAGTGAGAGAAGGGAGGGAGAGGGAGGGAGGGGGAGAGAGGGAGGGAGACAGGGTGGGTGCTTGGAGTAAGAGAGAGAGGTGCTTGGAGTGAGAGTGAGAGAAGGGAAGGGGAGAGAGAGAGAGAGAGAGAGAGAGAGAGGTGCTTGGAGTGAGAGTGAGAGAAGGGAAGGGGAGAGAGAGAGATTCACATTCACACATATTCAATACAACACACCACTGCAAATAGACACCACAAGATCTCTTCCACACACAGTACAACACGCACACACACACACAGTACAACATAAGACACAGTACAACACACACACACACACACACACAGTACAACATAAGACACAGTACAACACACACACACACACACAGTACAACATAAGACACAGTACAACACACACACACACAGTACAACATAAGACACAGTACAACACACACACACACACACACACACACAGTACAACATAAGACAGTACAACACACACACAGTACAACATAAGACAGTACGACACACACACACAGTACAACATAAGACAGTACGACACACACACACAGTACAACATAAGACACAGTACGACACACACACACAGTACAACATAAGACACAGTACAACACACACACACACACACACACACACACACACACACACACAGTACAACATAAGACACAGTACAACACACATACAAAGTACAACATAAGACACAGTACGACACACACACACACACACACACACACACACACACACAGAGTACAACATAAGAAGGCTCAGCGAGATCCGGTGTCACACTGACAGGCACATTTGAAATGCGCTAATCACTGACGGGTGATGAAAGCACACGCACGCACCACTTAATTCAATTTACAATATACAGAACTGAACTTACACCGCCGAGTGTGAGGCTGCCTTTCCCGTTGTGTTTTCCAATTATGTTGGATCACGCTGGCATCGGGAAGGGAGGGACGCACGGCCAATAACGAGAGGCATTAAAGCATCAAATAAAATATTATTTG
The DNA here is from genome assembly GCA_030340625.1 of Merluccius polli. Lineage (NCBI taxonomy): Eukaryota > Metazoa > Chordata > Actinopteri > Gadiformes > Merlucciidae > Merluccius > Merluccius polli. The sequence goes on from JAOPHQ010000417.1 coordinate 24,704, forward strand.
AGCCTCCACTGAGCTCTGAAATGAAAAGGTTGTCACCACCAAAGGGGCGATATTAACACAGCCCCGCCGCTGGGGCGCGGTACCCTGGCATGTTACCCTCGTTTCACATTCATAGTCAAATCACACGGCCCCTCTGGATCTGGGAACGGCCAACAGCTGATCAATGTGCAATTTTGACACCAACTGGACCCGACGACGCACACACCAGCAAATGTTTCTCAACTCAACCCTTTCGCTTTTGCCGGCTTTGTAGGCTATAAGTATAGCGGCTCTCTCTCTCATAGTCTTTCTATCCATCTTCCCATCTATCCCTCTCTCTCTTTCCCTCTCTCTCTCCATCTCTCTCTCCCCCTCTCTCCATCTATCGTGTTTTTCCCCCCCCCCCCGGCGTATCGGGCGCCCTGCCTGCCCTTTCCCCCAGGAGAGCCGTTGTCGTGCAGCTGAGGGGCCGATGCTATCGCCGGAGAGTCAATGAGTTGTCATTACCGCCGCTAATAACACGGAGTGTGTCAGCGATAACAGCAGCTTGTCAGCTCCTGTCCCCCCCCCCCCCCCCCCCCCCCCCCAGCCCCTCCGCCAGCCGATGGCCGTGTCACCGGCGGGGGAAATTAGCATGATTTCAACACCCCTGCTTGTTATTCACCGCCGCGTCGCTCTCTCTCTCTCTGACGTCCCGTGCATACATCGTGTCGGTACCGAAGGCGAAGGGTTTGTGTGTGTTTCTCTCGTGTCGAGTCTTTTGTACGTGTGCGCGTGTGTATGACGCTTGACGTTTGTGTACATGTGATAAGCAAGAGATATCGTCTCATTTAAGTGTGTGTGTGTGTGTGTGTGCGTGCGCGTGTTCACATCTTGCGTTCAAATATGTGTGTGTGTGTGTGTGTGCGTGCGCGTGTTCACATCTTGCGTTCAAATATGTGTGTGTGTGTGTGTGCGTCTGTGTGTAATTGGAGATTCCTGACCAGTTTACTGGATCAGTCAACGTCGAAACAACGGCAATGGACGACTGAACAAACTCATTTCTTTGGCTCAGTGCTTCAGCCCAATACACACACACACAGGCACACACACAGGCACACACACGCGCACACGCACGGCTCTGCGTCGACCGCTGGTCACTTTTCGAATGGCATATAACCTGGCACATACGTTGGGAAAGGGCACGGTATTAAAGAGGTGGAGAGGAATAAATAGTGATGGAGGGCGAGGAGATGAAAGAGAAATACGAGTTGAAATTAAAGCCACAAGGTTAATAAGAGCCACCTTAGGAACATTTATTTTCTAGTTAGCAGAGGGGGGGGGAACAAGAATATCTCCACCTTTACTTCCCTATATATATATTCAACCGGCTCAGGGCTGTGTGTGTGTGTGTGTGTGTGTGTGTGTGTGTGTGTGTGTGTGTGTGTGTCTGTGTGAGTGTGTGTGTGCGCGTGTGGTTTCTTTCTTCCAGAACTCTCCCCATCTTTTTCCCATCATTCTCATGAGTGAAAAAAATAGGTATGTGTTTGCCGCGGTGCAAAAATATGTTTGTGGGGGGCAAAAAGTGTGCGTGTGTTTGTACATTTTTGCATCTCAACTTCTTTGGTAAAAAAAACACAATTGTTTTTTTTTCTCCGGGAGCTGTGTGCGTGCGCGCGTGTGCGTGTGTGTGTGTCTCCACGACGTTGCATGCAATAGAATTATAGCCTCCCGCTAATTAAAGTACAATTATCGCTGTAATCATTGTAATTATCGCAAAAGTGTCAAGTTATTAAAAAGACACGGACATGATTGCATCCAACACGCCGTTTCTTTTGTTTTTAATCGACCTTCCGTGACGGCGGGGGCGACGGGCGGCCTATATATATTTCCAACAGATGTGTTTGTGAAACAATTCGACTGATGTGTGTTAGCGAGGTTAACAAGCCCTCTCCACATCCAAGCTGTTCATTGGACGCCGCACGCGGGACGCATAGATGCATAAAGGACGGCCCTCCGCCAGCCTATCACTCCATGACTGGGAGCTGATGACCCGCGTCTGGACCGCACCGACTTTTACGGCGTGGGCCTGAATTGATCGGTCCGTCGCCAGCCACCTCGGCGGATGCTGGTACGCGTGATGTCACGGGGGGGGGGGGGGGGATATTTAGTATGGGGGGGGTTCGATGGCTGGTAGAAAACCTTGCTGGCGCGGTGGAGCGACAGGGGGAGCCTTAGCTTTGAGTTTGGGTATCATGCCGGCGCAGAGAGGCAGAAGTATTCCTCCCCGCTGTGTGTTCTTTACTTAGTCTGGTGTTGCTGGGGCTGCTTTTTGATTGATTGCGGTTGCCTGGTTCAATACTCCACACTAACACACCCCAGACCTTCCTGTGACTTACTGTGTAAACAGTGGCGGCGGCGGCCTTGCTAATTCCCCTCTTCTTCCTTCCCTGGGTAAGATACCTGATCTGCTGTGTCACAACACAGGCATCTACGCCGACACACACACACACACACACACACACACACACACACACACACACACACACACTTGCTCTCTCTCACACACACACACACACACACACACACACACACACACACACACACACACACACACACACACACACACACACACACACACTTGCTAATAACCACACACACACACACACACACACACACACACTTGCTCTCTCTCACACACACACACACACAATTGCTCACACACACATAAACACGCGCACACACATTTCGTCTGTTCATAATTTTCAGGGAGGTTTAACAAAAGGACACATCCAGTTTAGTCCTACTGGGGAAAGCAAATGCCTGACAGCAATATGATGCAGGATCAAGGTACACAACACACACACACGCACACAAAGAAAAAACACAACTGGGAGATCCAACAGCAATGTCTTCTAGAAACTTTTCGTGTCATCATTCTAACTTCCTCTGCATCACATGTCGACACACACATACACACACACACACACACACACGCACTTATGCACACTTTCCCAAAATGTGTGTAAAAACAGACAAAACAGCTGGGAATATTTAGAATATCAAATGTGTCAGAAGCACTGATTAATATTAATAGTATTACGCAGGTAATGGAAAGAAGATGTGAAATGGGTGAACGCGGAAATCGCGAGAAAGAGGCTTGGGAAGGAACAGCAGTGATGAGACGAAGGGTGAGAGTGGCTGAGGGAAAGGAGAGAGAGAGAGAGGGACAGACGCAGACATTACAGTAAGAAGTCAACATGAAAGGAGATCATGAGGATGTTGATGATGAGAGAGAGTGGAAGAGAGGATAATGAAGAAGAGGTTGACAGAGTCATTTAGATATATTTCCCTAATTCATCTAAAATGAAGAGGACTGAGCGACAAAAGGCTGAGGAGAGGAGAAGGGCTTCGTCGGGAGGAGAGACGACGTCGTCGCGAGAAAAACGTGACAATTACCGTGTGAAAGGGTTGTCTAAAATAATAATAACGTAGAAATAGGGGGTGTCGTCTGAAATAATAATGTCGAAATAGGGGTGTTTTGAAAAGGACTTCCTGAAAAGGAAGAAAGATCACAGGGACGGAGGGGTGAGGGTTGGATCCACTCAACGTACTTGCAGAGCTTTTCATTTCCTCCCTGACAAGGGAAAGAGACGATTTCAAATAAACATCCACATTTTAACAATTTAAAAGTAAAATAAATAATCCGATTTGTTCGGTGCAGCCGCACGGCGTTTCAGAGGAGAACTTTGCAAGAAAATTGGACAAAAAAAGTTTTTCCCAACAACATCTTTATGATATATACAGTATGGAGGGCTTTGCTGAGGGTGGGGGGGGTGAAAGTGTACAGATGGTTCGGCGTGTGCTAACTGTATGTATTGAATGTTGTTGAACGCTAATACTAGCGTAACGAATGACATGGGCGCGGGACGTCATACGACATCGCGCCGCCGTCACGCCACGATACCCTTGGCAGCGTAAGATGACAAAAAAGACGAATAGTGGACGATATTTATGCGGATGACACCGAAGGAGCCTGGGCCCGCTGAACGCCGGGACGGTTAGCGCTTACACCAGACTCACGCGCGATAGTCACATCCCGACGGTTACTACGACGACGCCAAGGCAAGAGCCAGAGTCTGGAATAAACACTGATTATCAAGCGTCTGAGCCAAAATAAGGCAGCAAATATTAAAACCTCCAGTGAAGCGCTTAATTACGTAGGGACGTACCCAACGCCGTAATTGTCGGATAAATGGAAACTGAACTTTCGTTAAAGGGAGTAGGAGATGAGGAAAATCGTAATAGCAAAACAAAACAGGAAAAAAAAGCGGTTATTAAACTAAACTAAACTAAATTTGGCACAGCGGCGGGAAAGGAGAGAGATGCGTTCCAATACCCACACGACCATACTGTTTAGTATGCCAGAAAAAAAATTAGTATGTCCCAATACATAGTATGTCAAATCCAGTATGCCAAAAATACCAGGATGTCCTACCACATCCGGTCGCATTTCGCAGTATGCAAACCAGCATGCTTCGCTGGCTATTCTGACCCACAATCCTTTGCGCGGCGCAAGATACGTCAGATAGGCCGTCGAGAGAGCGCAGATGTCTCTTGTACTACTTAGTATGCCAGAATCAAATGTAGTATGTCCCAATACATAGTATATCAAATGCAGTATGCCAAAAATACCAGGATGTCCTACCACATCCGGTCGCAAGCCAGCATGCTTTTCTGGCTATTCTGACCCACAATCCTCTGCGCGGCGGGAAGATACGTCACATGGACTCAGCCGCCGAGCGAGCGCAGACGTCTCTTGTTGCAGGTGTGCTAATCGGTGAAATCACCTGTGGTATGTCCCAATGATATGCATACTGTATGCAACAGTAAAGTAAAAGTACAAAGAAAAAGTATTTGATTTGGAACGCAGCGACTGTCTTTGCGCGGGAACACCTGCCGGGCTCGAGCGCCGGGCCGCCGCCTTCCTCCGTGAGCGTCACCGGAGCAGACGGCCCATCGCGCCGCACTGCATTAGGGCGGAGCAATTTATCCCCTAATGACGTTCGGTATCGGGAAAGCGCTCCATCAACGGGAGAAAGCAGGTCCTTTATTAATGAACTTTTCGTTAAGTATCGAGTAAAACTTGTTTAGCTTTCCGGATAGCGGGGCTGTGTGTGTGTGTGTGTGTGTGTGTTCGTGTGTGTATGTGCATGTGTGTGTGTGTGTGTGTGTGGGGGGGGGGGGGGGTACTGTGATGATGATGATGAAGTCTGAAAGGACGCTCAAGCACATTTGACCGCCCCCCCCCCCCCACACACACACACACACACTCTCTCCCGTCTGCGTCATTCAACGGCGGCCGTTGTGTCTGTCAGAGACTTTAAACTTTAACCACGAAAATGACCACCGCGTGACAATGGCCAAGATTTAATATGGCAGCGTAATATATCTCCTTCCGCACGCTCATCTGCAGTTAGCCAATCGCCGCGCTGAAAGGTGATGGAATAGAAGCACTTAAGTTAATTAAATAGCCTTATCTATGCTTCCCGGTCTCAAAGGGAGAGAGGACTCGTTTGAATTGACGATAGCTACGTAATTACCATTTATTGCCTTGTAGCGGGGTTACCGGCTTTAATGAAGAACACTTTTGTTTTAGGGAGAGCTGGAATATAAAGAGGGCATGTGCACTCTGTGTGTGTGTGTATGTGTATGTGTGTGTGTGTGTGTGTGTGTGTGTGTGTGTGTGTGTAATTATAGCTATGTGTGGGCATGTTACGATTTAATTATTATGGTCGATGGTGTCTTTGTCTATTCTTTGAAAATGAAATGTATACTCCCCCATCATTCAAACGGGACACACACACACACACACACACACACACACACACACACACACAGGCCCCTACAGGGCTCCGTAGGGAGGTGAATGAGTGTACTAGTATTATTCCGCTATGATAAGGAGTATGAAGGACAGTGTGTGTACAGTCAAGGTCTTCCCTTTTTTTTTTTTTTTTTCGCAGAATGACACGGAGAAAGGGACGTGTCCGATTTTGCGAACCGAAATTCGAGAAACGATATCGCACGAGAGCGCAAACTTTTTGTTTGCTTTTGTTGTTTCCGAGGCAGTAATTAGCAAATGCTGCGATTGTGTTTTTTCGAATTGCTGTTTTTGGTTGCGGATTAAGGGGATGTATTCATTCCTGAAAATGATTCTAGGCTAACTTTAGTCTTGCGGTCCCATAACAGCCGTAAACAGGGCGACCTGCTTAGGGAAATAGGTTGTACTGTTGTTACTGCCCCGTATTGCAGTGGCGTGATGATGTGTGTAATGATGTCGTCGGTTCTCCTCGTAATGCACGGTTACCGTCTGCTGTCGTCGTAATGACGTGTGTAAACTAAGTGTATCGTCGTCGTGTCTCTACAGTTTGCCTGCAAACGAATTTCCCCCCGGGGACAAATAAACTAAACCCACCAACTCGTTGTACGAACACTAATGCCGATCGGTTTTGGCTGGGAGCTCGCGGAGGTACTTCTTTGTCCGTCGCCGCGTGGCCGGCTGCCATGTTGTGCGCTAACACTGAGTGTCCTGACATCATCTGTTTGCTCCGGTGTCACTTCACGGTGTACAGGACCCTGAGGTGCAGGAGGGGATCGCTTGAGACCCGCACCCACGGGTGGGGGCTCGCCGAGGGAACTATGAGTCCTGTTCTTTATGTTGTTTTTGCCTCTCACTATTGAGTGGCTGCGTGCTGCTGTGTGTGTGTGTGTGTGCGTGTGTGTGTGTAAGTATCTATCTGAGTGCGAGTGCACGCATAGTGTGTGTCTAAGTATGCGTCTGAGTGTGTGACGTTATTGTCTCGCAGAGTTGTTGTGTTTTGCCGTAGCCGAAGGGGAAAGGTTCGGTCGGTGCTTGCCGGCTGGTTTTGGATGCGCGGCTCCTGAATTCAGAGCAGACAGCGAGTTGCAGACTTGCATTACACATTCCTCCCTAGTGCTGCCCTTTTCAATTTAAAGACAAATTGAAGAATGAAGAATGAGAATTAGCAGCGAGACACCTCTAGAAGTTATCACTTTGCCAATTGGGGTTGGAAACTATAGCAAAGTATTTCCGCTAGTCTGGAAATGGCCTGCGCATATTTATGCGTGTGTGTGTGTGTGTGTGTGAGTACAAACGAATCAAAGATGAATGACGCACACATACACACCCACACACCCAACCCCCCCCCCCCCCCACACACACACACACACACACACACACACACATAATTATTACCGGTTCTTGGATTTTGAAGTGAGTTGAAATTATATTTTTTTGGTTGAAATTAAATTACAGAGCTAGACGGGGGGCCCTGCATGGGTCCGAGGAGGAGACTGGATTGTGAGTGTGTGCGTGTTTCCTGTGTTTGTGGGTGGAGTGTGTGAAGGCGGTAGTGTATGTGTGTTATGTTATATATTTGTGTGTGTGTGTGTGTGTGTGTATTTGTGCGCGACGGCAGGGGGCCATTGAACTCCGTGGAGGGTTTAGAGTTGAATCAGCAGTGTTCTGCGTGCGCCCTGTTGCTTTGTGACTGCATGACTTGCTCCGCCTTTGTGCCGTACTGATGTGTGCTGAGAGTAACCCCATTCATAATTCTGTATGAAGGTCTAATGCCCTGCGTGACACACCGTGTGTGTGTGTGTGTGTGTGTGTGTGTGTGGGGGGGGGGGGGGGGGGGCGGAGGGTGTGCTTAGCCTCTCTTCGCTCAAGGGCATGGTGAGGAGAGGTTTTTTAGAGATTTTTACCTGCTCTCACCGGGATTCATTCAATGTGATCATATTTAAAGGGTACAATCGCAGATGCGTTGCCTTGAAAACGAGAATAAGAGAATAAGAGAATAAGAGATATTTATTTTTTTAGCAGTCACACTGCAGAAATGTTATTTTATCACCGTGAGGTGATCTGCATATCTCTGGTAGGGATTCCACTCGGATTGCTAAAATGTTACACGCCCACCTCAAACGCAACTGAACTCAAGATATTGAAAGGCAGAGACACACAGACCCATACAGACACACAGACATAGACACACACACACACACACACACACACACACACACACACAGACACACACACCCAGACATAGACACACACACACACACACACACATGCAGACATACACACACACACACACACACACACACACACACACACACACACATATACAGACATAGACACACACACACACACCACGCCAGGAATCATTTGCATGATTCAACAACCTGGCTCTGTTTCTGCCCTTCTCTCTCTCTGTCTCTCTCTGTCTCTCTCTCTGTCTCTCTCTCTCTCTCTCTCTTGTTCTATCCAGCCCATCCTTTTGAACACTCTCGCTATCTTCCTCTTCTTCTATCTACACTCAGTTTTGTTGCCTGAAGCAGACAATGTTCTCAAAGGGCTGAGAAGCCAAAAGTGGGCTGGTGTCTGTGTGTGTGTGTTTGTGTGTGTTTGTTTGTGTGTGTGTGTGTCTTTTTCACCCCTCTAACAAGAGCAGTGGATTAAACAAAATAAGAATAAATCTCATCCTCTCTCTCTCTCTCTGTCTCTCTCTGTCTCTCTCTGTCTCTCGCTCTCTCTCTCTCTGTCCCTCTCTTTTTCCTTCTCACGCCTTCTATGCTGTCTTCATCCATTTTGTCACTATTTTCTCCCACATGTATTTGTGTTTTCATTTGTGTCATGGGTATGCATGTGTGTGTGTGTGTGTGTGTGTGTATGTTCCTTTATGCAAGTAGACGTATCCTCATGTCTGTACGTAACGCGTGTATGTGCGCATTCCTTCGTGTCATTATGCGGGTTAGATGTCTGCGTGCGCGCGTGCATAGATGTACGTGTGTGCACGCGTCACTTGTAACAATAGAGAGTTACAATGCTGGGAGAGGAGATTGAAAAGGGGATTCGGTGAACTAATCTCTGTCAGCAGGCTACAGCTCTCCCTTGGGGCATAAACTTCATTACACACTCGCCCAGCAGGGGAACCCACACACACACACATGACGAAGCACAAGGAAAACACATACACTAATCAATCACGGGAGAACTCGCTTGTGTGTAACTACACCCCACCACGCACAATCTCCAGTGGCCACACGTTTCAGCGCAAAACAAAAGACATGCCTGTGACAGGAGGAAATATTATATGCATCATGTTCGGTGTGACACTTGTGACTATTAATATTCTATGTGTGCTTTTGTGAGAGTAAAAAGTATTTACAATTTTACCCATGAATCTAATCTAGACACACACATTGCGTGCCCTTCTCCCTGTGTCTGTAACAGTCTGTGTAATGGTAGGCCTTGGGCCAAAACAAAATAGGGAAAAAATATTGACGTCGATTTCTAAGAAAGGCAATGAATCATTTTAGAATCATTTAATTAATAATGAATCTATTTTTCAGTTGTTAATAGATCATTATTAAGTTTAGGCTGCGTCAACCACAGTGCTGCACAACAAACCAAATGTATTGCTGCATCACATGTATGCTGGGCAATGTCTGCAGAGTATATGTGTTGTATATGATGGCACATATGTCATATCTGAGGTTCACATATATCATATAAGTCACATTGTGGGTAATAAAATGAAGAGAAAGAGGAAAAAATATGTATACACATATACAGAATGAGAGAATGAGACATAGAGGACACAAAGATGTAGAATGAATGACACCGAGTGAGATTAGCCTTATGCAAATGTCAATTAACAAAAGTACACCTGAGAACACACACACACTCACACACACACATGCACACACACACACGTGCACACACAGCTGCATGCAGTGGTAAAGACAATTACATCTTTCTTGGGTGAGGGGGTAATTGCTGAGCCACAGATTGGACTAATTAGTGTGTGTGTGTGTGTGTGTGTGTGTGTGTGTGTGTGCGTGTGCGTGCGCGTGTTCGGCGTGCATGTGCGTGCATGCAAGCTTCCGTGGGAAAACCATTTGAGCTTTCTGGCTCCCTTGGTTCCCAACATGCCCATGCATGGAGTCTTTCAGAGTCGGGTCACACCAGCCACAAGGTCAATAAAGAGCAGTGCACTCCCATTTGTCGCCTGTGACCTGACAGGAACATGAAGTGATTTTAACCTCTTGTCTTGACACACACACACACACGCGCACACACACACACACGCACGCACGCATGCTTGCACACACACACACACGCACACACACACGCACATGCATGCACACGCACACACACACACACACACACATGCACACACACACACACACACACACACACATACTTTATAAACAGTAGGGTATGATTTTTGCTTTAGATCAAATCATCATCGTTCCCAACAGCACAGCAGAGCCCTTATTGTTGTTGGTATTACACATTAAAAGCATTTTAGATTCTATTTGTGCCTTTTATTTTTATTGGTAATACACTTTAAAAGCATTTTAAATTCTATTTGTGCTTTTTCAAATACTAATGGCCCATAAAGAAACATGATTGCAAGCTTGGGAATGTGTACAGTTTATTATGGCTTTCAAACAGTTGAAGGATTATTATAATTTAAACCAAACAATAACACCCGTAAAAACGAACAATTGTGTGAGTGCCTGTGTGTGTCTGCATGTGTGTGCGTGTGTGCGTGTGTGTGTGTGTGTGTGTGTGTGTGTCTGCGTGTGTGTGCGTGTGTGTGTAGCGGTGATTAGCTGATTATTCCGTGTTGTTAGTGAAGAGGTAAGTGTAATTGCTGTACTGGGAGGGAACAGGGAAACCTTGAGAGACGTGGGCTATATGCTGCTGCTCGGTGGTATGTGGCCCCACCGGAAGACTGCAAACGCATAATATGGCATATGGCACCGCTCCCATCATCACCGCCAGGCTAGTAGGCTGTGTGGCTTTTCATGACGTCACTCAAGCGCTAAGAAGCCGAAAAGAAAATTCAACAATAATTCCAGAGTCCACCAGAACTCAATGAATCTCGTCCAATCGGATATCAGATAGTGGTTCAGACGACATGCGCATTTTTTAAAAGGTTGATCAAACTTCAATTCAACCCCTTTGTAAGCACAGCAAGCAGACACAGACGCAGACGCAGACAAACCATCCCATCCTTTGCGCTGCGTGTAATCATGTCCAATATGAAGTGAATGAGGCATGTTGCCTGGGGCAGCCAATCACGCCTGGAGGAGCCGGGCTGCCATGCTTAGTTGAACGTCCCTCTCATTTTGACTTTCACTAAAGCTACAAAAGAACACCCGGCTGTACCATACTAAACTGTTCCATAATAACTACCATACTAAACTGTTCCATACTAAACTGTACCATACTAAACTGTTCCATACTAAACTGTTCCATACTAAACTACCATACTAAACTGTTCAATACTAAACTGTTCCATACTAAACTGTTCCATACTAAACTGTACCATACTAAACTGTACCATACTAAACTGTTCAATACTAAACTGTTCAATACTAAACTGTTCCATACTAAACTGTACCATACTAAACTGTGGCATACTAAACTGTTCCATACTAAACTGTTGCATATTAAACTGTTCCATACTAAACTGTTCCATACTAAACTGTACCATACTAAACTGTGGCATACTAAACTGTTCCATACTAAACTGTTGCATATTAAACTGTTCCATACTAAACTGTACCATACTAAACTGTACCATACTAAACTGTTCCATACTAAACTGTTGCATATTAAACTGTTCCATACTAAACTGTTCCATACTAAACTGTACCATACTAAACTGTACCATACTAAACTGTTCCATACTAAACTGTTGCATATTAAACTGTTCCATACTAAACTGTACCATACTAAACTGTTCCATACTAATCTGTACCATACTAAACTGTTCCATACTAAACTGTACCATACTAAACTGTACCATACTAATCTGTACCATACTAAACTGTTCCATACTAAACTGTTCCATACTAAACTGTACCATACTAAACTGTTCCATACTAAGCTGTTCCATACTAAACTGTACCATACTAAACTGTACCATACTAAACTGTTCCATACTAAACTGTTCCATACTAAACTGTTCCATACTAAGCTGTTCCATACTAAACTGTACCATACTAAACTGTACCATACTAAACTGTTCCATACTAAACTGTTCCATACTAAGCTGTTCCATACTAAACTGTACCATACTAAACTGTACCATACTAAACTGTTCAATACTAAACTGTTCCATACTAAACTGTTCCATACTAAGCTGTTCCATACTAAACTGTACCATACTAAACTGTACCATACTAAACTGTTCCATACTAAACTGTTCCATACTAAGCTGTTCCATACTAAACTGTACCATACTAAACTGTACCATACTAAACTGTTGCATACTAAACTGTTGCATACTAAACTGTTGCATACTAAACTCTATATCTCCATTCCAGCAGGATGTGGAAGTCCAGTTGACCGGAGTGTGGTCAGCAGTATGTAGACCTCCTTGGCCTGAGGGGGGCAGTGTGGCTTTGTAGTTTAGTGAGAATGAGGCTGGAGAAGGAGATATTTCATCTTCAAAGTTGCACTGCATATAAGTCATGAATATAACACTTACTCCTGTCTTTGACCCCCCCTTCCTCCCCCTTCCTCCCCCCCCCCCCCCCCCTCTCTCTCTCTCTCTCTCTCTCTCTCTCTCTCTCTCTCTCTCTCTCTCTTTCTCTCTCTCTT
>JAOPHQ010000418.1:0-27500 GCA_030340625.1 Merluccius polli
GGGGGGGGGGGTTGGTGTGAGTGAGTGACCAGTTGCACGAAGTACCTGTAACCAGCCTTGTAAATTGAACTGAAATTGAAAAAGTCAGTTTGTTTTCTTCTCTCTGACCAGGGCGACACGGTGTACGCCACGGTAGTGCCAGAGCTGGATGAGAAGATGCTGGAGAAGACGGTGAACCCTATCGTACAGGAGTACTTTGAACATGGAGACACCAAGGAGGTCCAGGTAATGTGGACACACACACTCTGAGAAATGTTTTGTCCAACCGATAAGTGGTTCCCAACCTTTTATGGCCGGTGACCCCACATTGTTTGCGACCCCCCAGACTTCTTGGATTTCTGTGCATCTTTTGCTTCCACACATCATTTGAACCCAATCAACGACCCCCATCAGACCACCCCAAGATTGGGAAAAACTGCTCTAGATGTCGATACTCCTGCATGAATGATGCTAGAGACTGTGTGCCTGATATTGCAGTTTTGTATATTTTTCAGGTTTCAGTTTTATAACTATTGACAGAACAATGTGGACTTCAAAGTCACTCATTTTGATGTGCTCCTGAACGGTAAATTCATATTTCCCCTGATACTCTATTGAGACAATCTAATAGTTTCTCTCTCTCTTGCTCTCTTTCTTTTTCTTTTTTCTTTCTTGTCTTTCGTGTTCCTCTTCTTCTTCTTCTTCCTCCAGGCACTGTTGAAAGGCCTGAACCTGGGTGCTCACAAGTACGAGTTCTCCTCCCTGGCCGTGTCCCTGTCCCTGGAGGGCAAGGCCAGCCACCGGGAGCTCACGTCCCGCCTGCTGTCCGACCTGTCGGGCAAGGTGCTGTCCCAGGCCGACATGGCCCGTGCCTTCGACAAGATCCTGAAGGAGCTGCCAGAGCTTATCCTGGACACGCCGGAGGCTCCCAAGGTAGGCAGCAGCGGCAGAGCAGGCAGACGCACGGGGACAAAACTACGCCGTCTGTGGTGAATCCAGGGTACTGCAGCTGTCGTTTCTGATTGGCTGGAAATTCGTATCGGGTGATCTCACTGGCATGTGTGACATGAGGCTCGTGGGGCCAATCAGAAGAATGGCAACGTTGCATTTGAATCTGAGTGTTTGGTTTCACTCTTCGCTGGTAGTAGAAATAATATCTACTTAACGGACTTCGATGCAAGTCTATATTTGTAGTAGTATAATAAAAAGTTATGAGTAGAACCCTCTATAATGCCAGGATGGGAGAGGCCCCAAAATAAATAATGGCTATAATTTCATATGTATAAATTATACTTTTTTGGAAGACTTGACGAGATGTACTTTTGTCTTTTGTGCCACAGATGTTGGGACAGTTCCTGGCGAGAGCCATAGCGGACCACGTGCTGCCCATGGCGTTCCTGGAGCGCTACAAGGGCAAAGTGGACTGTGTTCACGCCAGGTAAACACTAGCCAGACGAATCTGCGAGCTCTTGTTTTATTTGCTCTAGCAGATACATTTGGCCCACCTCTCGTTCGGACAGATTTCCAGCCGACTTGGCCCGGGTCGGGCCATTCACAACCATTTATCAAATATGGGGCGAGTTTGATTATGATGGCTGTACAGAGGAGTGCCGTTGAGGTATTTTTGTAAACAACCAAGATGGCTGCAGCTGATGTGGAACAGATTGTTTAATCCGCTATCAAACAAACTGGACGGTATATTTTCTCTAAAAACTGCACTTGGACCTTTTGTTGACGAGCAAGATGTTTGCCGTACTTCCGACAGGATTTGTTAAAGGTTGAATTTACGTCACACTTAAAGGGGCCCTTTAAGTCGGAGCATTTTATTTTCCAGGTGTGTGTGGATGTAATTAATTTAAAAAAATGTCCACTAACCTTTCCGCTGATGCTGTTTCTCCAGAGCGGCGTTGGACCGCGCTGCCGTGCTGCTGTCCATGAAGAGGGAGATAGTCCGGCTAGACAACGTGTGGGGCGTGGGTGGTGGGCTCCGGCCCGTCAAGCATCTCGTCAAGGAGGTGAGTGCCTCGCCCGGATCCAGTCGGCAGACGGACGGCTTAGACGGCTGATTAGTGATTACTTATAAAGGCTTGATTAAAAGATGGCAAATGATTGTTTGAACGCGCCCCCGCTCTGGCCACATCGTGTTGCTAACATTGGACATTGAGACGAAAGGATTGGCTCTGAATCTTTTGGCTCTTGGATAGCGGAATGCAGAAAAGCATTCTGGGTAAAGTGTGCAAGCTGCCATCATGCTGTCAGCAGAACCTGATAGGGATGTTGGATCTTCTCAACAAAGGGGAGGTGCACACTGTTTATATACACCCACAACATCAAATTCACACACACACACACACACACACACACACACACACACACACACACACACACACACACACACACACACACACACACACACACACACACACACACACACACACACACACACACACACACACACACACACACACCAAATTAGCTACGAAAATACAGCAGCCAGGCAGGTTATGTTGATGTTTTGGGAGTGTGCGAGAGCATACTCCCCACCTTTTTTTAAATGACTCAATGTTTTGCAGAACCTCAGGGGTTTAAAGTGTGGTTTGCTTGGAGAAGAAGCAGAAGACCTCTTTGAAGCGCGTCTAGTCTCTCGCTAGCTTAAATGCATACAGCCAAAATTCAGAGCCGGAGGCCATGCAAATAGAAAACTCTCTCATTAAATCTCCACATAAAAAGTTCAACCCTGTAGTTATCTGAGCTGTGGCATATGTCTGTGAATAACATGTCGGATAGAGGTTGCTCTTGATTGCCACCGTGCTCGGTACAGCTAGTATCTGTATGACAAACAAATTATTCTGATGACAGAACAAAGTCATCGTTTTATTACTTTTTATGACTGTAAATTACTCAAGGCAGCTTGGATAACTAACTAAACTTTTGGTTTACTTAATGGTTTATACATTTGTTTCGGCTTGGCACATTGTCTACATGTCTCATTGTCTACATGTCTCTTCCATCTCTTAATAAATAACATTAACCGAAACTGTATGTATTTATAAGTAAACGGTCAGTTGCAAAATCTATGTAAGCATGCCTGCATGCAACCCCCAAAAAGATGTACATGTAAGATGGAAGTCAGGGTACCCACGGAGGTACTAAAAGTGTAAAATAGTCTGAACCAATAAATGTCAAACTTATGTATTTTATGTGAAATAGATATTTATTTGCCTCCTGCGGCATGCACCAGCTATGTTGACCACTGCACTGGCGTGATAACTTCATGGGCGTGCCGGATACTTTTGTTGTCAGACAAGCATAGACAGAATTGGAACAAATAAATGTGTGTCCTGTTCCAGTTTGAGGACTGACATTTACCCATACGCCATTGGGCTGTGAAATCAGTATTAAATTGTGTTCCAAGTGGTATTTAAAAGGTATTAAAGTCTTAAATTGAACTGGTTGAAACCTGCAGATAACCCTGATTTTACAGTTACAACTTACAACGTGGAATCTCCAGTCCTGCTTTGTCATTAGGTGTGTGTGTGTGTGTGTGTGTGTGTGTGTGTGTGTGTGTGTGTGTGTGTGTGTACACTAACCCTTTGTGTTTGACCGTGCTCCAGATGATCCTGCTGTTGAAGGAGTACCTGGTGTCAGGGGAAGTGTCAGAGGCAGAGCGTTGTCTCAGGGACCTCGAAGTGCCCCACTTCCACCACGAGATAGTCTATGAGGTATGTGCACTCTAGACCCAAATAATTGGAAACCATGAATGATGTTGTTGGTATTACCCAGCAGTCACAGCTGAGTGAGGCTCTAAAATGTAAAGGTGAGGCGAAATAGTCCAATCTGCCACCTGCACCGATGGCTTCGCCAACACTGCCACCTTGTGGTCGCACAGCAAATCATCATTCAAAGGAATACATTTTTGTATGTACTAATATAAATGATTGATGCATTAAATACATAAAAGGGATGTTTGTATTTAAATTAAAACGTCTTCTGTAGTTTGTAATTGTATTGTTTGTAATTGTATTTCAGGCTATCGTGATGGTGCTGGAGTCCACTGGGGACACTGCCATCCATATGATGATGAAGCTCCTGCAGTCATTCTGGAAGTCGGGCCTCATCACCGTGGACCAGATGAACCGGGTCAGTTATTTACGACCAGCCAAGAACACATGCTTGGTTTCATAGTGGTATCCAAAGCTGGGGGGGGGGGCGGGAGGGGGGGGGGCAAGGGTTGTGTGGCAGCTAGGGTGTTTGACTCCCAGCCGAAAGGTACGGGAGGAATCCTCACATCCACTACCTACCTGTAGGCATCCTTGCGCAAGATGCCCCCTCACCCCTAACTGCTCCCTGAAGACATCCTACCTGTATTCACTTCTGAGTCGCTTTGGGTGAAAGCGACACAGAAGTGACGTAATGGTAAATGTTTGGTTTTTTCGGGTTCCAGGGTTTCCAGCGCGTGTACGACGAGCTGCCGGAGATCTGCCTGGACGTGCCGCACGCCCACTCCATCATGGAGTCCTTCGTGGACCTGTGTTACCAGGAGTCGGTCATCACCAAACACCTCAGAGACACCTGTCCGTCAAGGTGAGCGACACTCGCCACGAGAGAGGCTTCACCAGCCGATGGGTGAAGCCTCCCCCCAACACCAGTTACAATTACAGTTACGGAGCACCAGTTATTTACTGTCCTGTCCAATCGGACATCAACATTGTGTCAATGTCCTCGGTATTGGTGGGAAATTACGTCCATGTAATGCTAATGTTAGTTCAAGGTGACATGCAGTGTGATTTGGGGGTAAACCATTGTTTTGGATTGATTGATTTAATTTGATCATTTAAAACTCATATACACATTTGCAGCCAACAAACACGTACATTAATATTTATATTGGCACATTTATATTTATACTTCAGACATATTTATTTATTTAACGCATAGGTCTCCTACAAACGGACAGTTACATGTGTATATAGTATGTTTCTTTTATTCAAATAGTTTTTATTATATTTTTATTTCAATTGGTAAATGTATTGTGTATATAGATTCTTGTTTTTTTTGTACTCTTTTCCCACTGTACTGCTGGTCACTGTGAATTTCTCCTAAGGGGGATTAATAAAGGACTATCTATCTAATCTTATCTTAATACAAGACTATCAAGGATAACACAAAATAGCAGAAAGCTTATGGTCCTTTGAGCAGCCGTTATTTTATCAGTTGACTGTTCAGATGCTTTGCCAAAAAACCCAACTGTCATGATTGCGTTAACTGATTACGCTTCTCCTTTTTTTTTTTTTTTTGTCCACCCCCACCAGAGGTCGAAAGCGCTTTGTGAGCGAGGGAGACGGCGGAGCGGTCAAGAACTGATGAAGAGGAGCGCGGGAGAAATTGGGGAGAGGAGGTGTCCGGCGGCATCGCTCCCTCACTTTTCTTTCCCCTCCTCTAGTTACCTGAATCTGCCCGTTCACCGGCCGTCTAGTTGACCTTGCTGTACGTTTCGTTGTCACCACACACACACATCCACACCAGCATGGAAACCTTAGGGAGAGAGTAGAGGACATGAGGCCAGGGCGCCGCGTTCCCATCATCCATTTTATTTTTGTCTTTTTTTTTTTTTTTGTAAAAGTATTCATGACTGCAAAGGTTTTCACTCAAACTCGCGAGGTTACGTTTTGTCTTCGCCTCAGGCTTTGTACAAAACCTGGGAAGGATTTGATTTCAGGCGGTGAAAGGTGGCAACGGGTTCCTTTCAGGGTGCATTTTGAGTTTTCTTTATTTTGCGTTTTATTTGGTGCTTTAAGTCTTTTTTGCCACGCTTTACCATTTTTTCGTTTTTACGTCCCTGTTTATAATTTGGATTCTGATTGTATTGCAGAACGAAAAGCACTTGTATAAAAAAAAAAAAAATAGTACTTCGTAGCAGAGCTCGGCAACGGCCGGACCCACGGTCTTTAATTCTTCTGCTGCACATGTTTTCATTTGTCTTTTTCCGTTTCGTAGTACTGGGGTTTTTCTTTTGCAGGGTTTCTCTGTTCCTTGTACCCGTCTCTGCGTATTAAGGCCCTATTTGTTCAGTCTGAAAAGCAGTCAAGACAAAAAAAAAAGCATTTTGTGTACCATTTCAATATTCATACGATACTCTGTTCAGGGCATGTATGTTTAAATGGCCCTTTGCTTCTCCAGGTAAGAATACAAAATTGGGGTTGGTTCTTTTTGTAAAGTAAATTACAAATCCGTAGCCTGAGATTGACTTTTGTTATGGGCTCTTGACTAGGCAGGCGCATCGAGTTGTCACAGTGTAAGGAAAATCTGAAACCTTAACGAATGGCTAATCTAAAGATTTGTAAACCGTAAGCCTGGCCTAAAATGAATGTTAAACAAAATTCAGCTAAAGGTGCCCTGATTTCTATCTTCCTGGGGAGACTTTGTTGATGTATGTTCCAGACTATGTTCATACAGTGTTTGTGACTATAATTTCACACGTTGACCAAAGTAAGGGATATGGATCAGAATATATTGCATTCATTAAAAAAAAAAAATAGTTCAAAAACCTAACTTGTTTGTATTTATTTCTTTTTATATTAACCATTTTGTTCGCTGGGAAAATAACACAATGGAAGCATATTTGACAAATCGTAATGTTACATTTACGCCCATTTCATGTATTTATTTGCCCATAATTTACCTTCTTTAGAAGACGTGGAAGCGAAATTGATGACTTAACACTAAAAGTCCCAATTATTTAACGATTATAATATAATTTTGTGAAGAAAATGTGCCTGTATGGTAAGTGACCTTATTGCAATTCAACATTTTTAATGATTGGTTTCGACACTTTTTATTTTTGCAGTGTATATAGTTTTACAGGGTTTCACATGTTAAGCACTGCAAGAGCAGTGTTTCTCAAATGGGGGCACTTTGAAGGATTGCACATGGATTGTACACAAAACATTTGTCCCTTTTTGTCATTGTAATATTGGTTATGAACAGTTGGAAAATAACACCACTTTAATGAAATGTGTTGAATATATACTGTATACCACAATATATGAATACCTTTTAAAATGTAAGTCAATCTGAATACTAATATACAAGTTGGCACACAAGCCCATGTTTCTCACCGATTAAGTATCTGCACCACCCATTTTATGTTCATGTTTACACCAAACAACATGCACATCAGTTATATTAATCTTAACACATTAGGAGAGTTGGAGAGCCACTACGCTGCGAGACGTGTCCACGCTGTGACACGTCAGCGGTGACGGCGGGGGGCGGGGCCAAGGCGGACCCGGAAGTGACCAGTCAAGCTAGCGGCGGATAATGTGTAGCTGAGCCATTCATTTGACAGGTGAGAAGCTGTATTACACACGCAAAGTTAGCGCAGTGCAAACGGTACCTCTGGTTAAGACACTATGCGGTATAGGATAACTCGGATAACTCGTATAAGATAACTCTGATAAGTCGTTAGGTTGTGCTTTGAGCCCGGAGCCACGCGCTCGGCGGAGCGGCGAGGCTGCGGTGTCGGCAGCCTCAGTCTGCTCTGCTGAGGCGGCGATGGTCGGGTTGCACTGAGGCTCAGTCCCACAGGGGCCGATTGTCGTTTCCAGGACAACAGAAATGTCATGTGTAGGTTCCTCAGATGGTGCTAACTCAAATACATACACACACACACACACACACACACACACACACACACACACACACACACACACACAGGTTTAGTGTTTGCTTCCTGTGTGTGTGTGTGTATAACCGGAAACAAGTCAAAAGCCAGAGGCTCGAATTTGATTCCTTAAACAAAAGCAGCCCAAATATATATGTATTAAAATTAGAGATGGGCATAGATTAAAATATTTAATCTAGATTAATCTAGACTAATCTTGAAATTAATCTAGGTAGATTAACGTGGGGGGTGCTACCGGAGGATTTCGGTTCGCGATAATATCGGCGATAAAAATATTACCGGCGATAAAAATCTCGCGTTATCGCAGCCGATAACGCCGTTATCGGCCCATCACTAATTAAAATACATTATCAGTAAGGCAGTTTTATTCACGGTGCTGTACTGTTATGTATGTAATTTATGACATCTCGTACAGTGATCTCGTACTCATCTGGGTACTTTTCCCTTTCAGGGCAGGATGGGCAGGCAGAGGAAGAGGGTGGGGGCGGGCGAAGCTGCACCCCTGCTGAGGAAAGACGAGAGGCCCGTCGGCCTGCACCTCAAGGAGAAGAAGAAGAAGGTGGACATCGGCAAAGTGTTCATCAACATCTCCATCGGCCTCTGCATTTTCAGCCTGGCGTGGTTCTTCTGCGCCCTGTACATGCGCTCCAGCCTGGCCAAGCGCGTGGCCACGCTGCATCCGTTGCCGCGCGTCCTCGACGACAACAGCACCAGCGCCGAGGTGTCCCCGGAGCGGTTCTGGGGATCCTACAGGCCTCAGGTCTACTTTGGGATGAAAACCAGAAGTCCTAAATCCATCGTTACAGGTCACACCTCACTGCTACTGTTACTACTACTACTACCTTTACTTGGTGTGGTTCATTAGTAGACACTTGTATCCGAAGCGGCTGCCGCAGTGAATCCAGATACATCATTAAGGTTAAAGATGAGGGTTAGGCGTCTTGATACCTTCAGGGTAGGCTGAATACATTGGGGATCGAACCCAGAGCCATAGCAAAACACAATAGAGTTAACATTTTTAGGAAATAACTTTTCCAGCCACATAATGCATCCAATCAGTTTACATGGTAACCAGGATTGGACATTTTTCGATGCTAAGGCTTTGATGCAAGTCTTCCTATGTTATTTTCACATCCTCCCCATGCACCACAAACCTCATTCCCTGACATGCACATGCCTCTCTCTCTCTCTCTCTCTCTCTCTCTCTCTCTCTCTCTCTCTCTCTCTCTCTCTCTCTCTCTCTCTCTCTCTCTGTCTGTAGGCCTGATGTGGATGCGGCAGTTCTCCAGCATGGATGTGAATCTGCGGCACACCTGTGAGCAGGGCGACAACCTGCAGGGCTACGGCTGGCTGATGCACGACGGCCTCAGCTTCGGCGTCCAGGAGGTCCGCGATAAGGACTTCACCCTGACCACCGAGTTTGTCAAGAGGAAGGGCGGGGACCACGGCGGGGACTGGACCTGGAGGGTCACGGCCAAACAGCACGTGAGGACCGCCGATTACAGCTCTTGTTATTGTTTTTTATATTTCTACTAACTATAGTGTACGTCCTCATACCCATGTCATAGCCTCTCGCCCTCATTGCCTCTTAGCCTTTCACAACCTACGTCATTTATGGTAATAATTTACTTTGTAAATATTGTTAATTCATGTTTTGTGTTTTCTTGTTCAATATTTTGTTAACATTTTTGCTTATATCATGTTGCTTTATGTCTTTTATGCACCAACCTCATTAACTCACTTTCCTTGTGCAAGGGCAGGATAGTCTCTAGTGGTTAGTCTGTTTGACTGGGGGCAGGATAGTCTAGAGGTTAGTCTGTTTGACTGGGGGCAGGATAGTCTAGAGGTTAGTCTGTTTAACTGGGGGCAGGATAGTCTAGAGGTTAGTCTGTTTGACTGGGGGCAGGATAGTCTAGAGGTTAGTCTGTTTGACTGGGGGCAGGATAGTCTAGAGGTTAGTCTGTTTGACTGGGGGCAGGATAGTCTAGTGGTTAGTCTGTTTGACTGGGGGCAGGATAGTCTAGTGGTTAGTCTGTTTAACTGGGGGCAGGATAGTCTAGTGGTTAGTCTGTTTAACTGGGGGCAGGATAGTCTAGTGGTTAGTCTGTTTAACTGGGGGCAGGATAGTCTAGAGGTTAGTCTGTTTGACTGGGGGCAGGATAGTCTAGAGGTTAGTCTGTTTGACTGGGGGCAGGATAGTCTAGTGGTTAGTCTGTTTGACTGGGGGCAGGATAGTCTAGTGGTTAGTCTGTTTAACTGGGGGCAGGATAGTCTAGTGGTTAGTCTGTTTAACTGGGGGCAGGATAGTCTAGTGGTTAGTCTGTTTAACTGGGGGCAGGATAGTCTAGTGGTTAGTCTGTTTGACTGGGGGCAGGATAGTCTAGTGGTTAGTCTGTTTGACCGGGGGCAGGATAGTCTAGTGGTTAGTCTGTTATCTGGGCAGGATAGTCTAGTGGTTAGTCTGTTTGACTGGGGGCAGGATAGTCTAGTGGTTAGTCTGTTTAACTGGGGGCAGGATAGTCTAGTGGTTAGTCTGTTTAACTGGGGGCAGGATAGTCTCTAGTGGTTAGTCTGTTTGACTGGGGGCAGGATAGTCTAGAGGTTAGTCTGTTTGACTGGGGGCAGGATAGTCTAGTGGTTAGTCTGTTTGACTGGGGGCAGGATAGTCAAGTGGTTAGTCTGTTTGACTGGGGGCAGGATAGTCTAGTGGTTAGTCTGTTTGACTGGGGGCAGGATAGTCTCTAGTGGTTAGTCTGTTTGACTGGGGGCAGGATAGTCTCTAGTGGTTAGTCTGTTTGACTGGGGGCAGGATAGTCTAGTGGTTAGTCTGTTTGACTGGGGGCAGGATAGTCTCTAGTGGTTAGTCTGTTTGACTGGGGGCAGGATAGTCTAGTGGTTAGTCTGTTTGACTGGGGGCAGGATAGTCTAGTGGTTAGTCTGTTTGACTGGGGGCAGGATAGTCTAGTGGTTAGTCTGTTTAACTGGGGGCAGGATAGTCTAGTGGTTAGTCTGTTTAACTGGGGGCAGGATAGTCTCTAGTGGTTAGTCTGTTTAACTGGGGGCAGGATAGTCTAGTGGTTAGTCTGTTTAACTGGGGGCAGGATAGTCTCTGTCTAGTGGTTAGTCTGTTTGACTGGGGGCAGGATAGTCTAGACTCTAGACTATCCTGCCCCCAGTCAAACAGACTAACCTCTAGAGTCTAGTGGTTAGTCTGTTTGACTGGGGGCAGGATAGTCTAGTGGTTAGTCTGTTTGACTGGGGGCAGGATAGTCTAGTGGTTAGTCTGTTTGACTGGGGGCAGGATAGTCTAGTGGTTAGTCTGTTTGACTGGGGGCAGGATAGTCTCTAGTGGTTCGCCTAACTGGGGGCAGGATAGTCTAGTGGTTAGTCTGTTTGACTGGGGGCAGGATAGTCTAGTGGTTAGTCTGTTTGACTGGGGGCAGGATAGTCTCTAGTGGTTCGTCTAACTGGGGGCAGGATAGTCTAGTGGTTAGTCTGTTTGACTGGGGGCAGGATAGTCTAGTGGTTAGTCTGTTTGACTGGGGGCAGGATAGTCTCTAGTGGTTCGTCTAACTGGGGGCAGGATAGTCTAGTGGTTAGTCTGTTTGACTGGGGGCAGGATAGTCTAGTGGTTAGTCTGTTTGACTGGGGACAGGATAGTCTAGTGGTTAGTCTGTTTAACTGGGGGCAGGATAGTCTAGTGGTTAGTCTGTTTAACTGGGGGCAGGATAGTCTCTAGTGGTTAGTCTGTTTGACTGGGGGCAGGATAGTCTAGTGGTTAGTCTGTTTAACTGGGGGCAGGATAGTCTCTAGTGGTTAGTCTGTTTGACTGGGGGCAGGATAGTCTAGTGGTTAGTCTGTTTGACTGGGGGCAGGATAGTCTAGAGGTTAGTCTGTTTAACTGGGGGCAGGATAGTCTAGTGGTTAGTCTGTTTAACTGGGGGCAGGATAGTCTCTAGTGGTTAGTCTGTTTAACTGGGGGCAGGATAGTCTAGTGGTTAGTCTGTTTGACTGGTGGCAGGATAGTCTCTAGTGGTTAGTCTGTTTGACTGGGGGCAGGGATAGTCTAGTGGTTAGTCTGTTTGACTGGGGGCAGGATAGTCTAGAGGTTAGTCTGTTTGACTGGGGGCAGGATAGTCTAGTGGTTAGTCTGTTTGACTGGGGGCAGGATAGTCTAGTGGTTAGTCTGTTTGACTGGGGGCAGGATAGTCTAGTGGTTAGTCTGTTTGACTGGGGGCAGGATAGTCTCTAGTGGTTAGTCTGTTTGACTGGGGGCAGGATAGTCTAGTGGTTAGTCTGTTTGACTGGGGGCAGGATAGTCTAGTGGTTAGTCTGTTTAACTGGGGGCAGGATAGTCTAGTGGTTAGTCTGTTTGACTGGGGGCAGGATAGTCTAGTGCAGGGGTTCTCAACCTTTTTCAGGCTGGGCCCCCCCAAAACTGGTTCATTGCAGTCGGGCCCCCCCCCCCCCCCCCGCGCGATCGTAACACTCCTCGGACCTATATGGGGGTATTATTGAGACAATATTATTTGTGTGTGCGTATCTCAATCTGTGTACCGGTATTCACATTTGTGTGTGCGTAATAAGATTTGTCTCTGTATTCACATTTGTGTGTGTGTAAAAAAATCAGTGTGTCTGTATTCACATTTGTGTGTTTGTGATAAGATTTGTGTGTCTGTATTCACATTTGTGTGTTTGTGATAAGATTTGTGTGTCTGTATTCACATTTGTGTGTTTGTGATAAGATTTGTGTGTCTGTATTCACATTTGTGTGTTTGTGATAAGATTTGTGTGTCTGTATTCACATTTGTGTGAGTGTTAAAAAAATCTGTGTGTCTGTATTCGTTTTGCAAGTAAAGACAAATCTGCAAATGTGTACAGAGATCTGTAAATGTACACACATCTGTGAATGTGTAAACAGATCTGTACATGTGTACTGAGATCTGTAAATGTCTGTCATCAGTTATAACTCAGGCGGGAGCTCTGATTGGCCAAAACACAAATCTTATCACAAACACACAAATGTGAATACAGACACACTGATTTTTTTTGATATTTTTTCAAATGTGAATACAGACAGACAAATCATATTACGCACACACAAATTTGAATACACACAAATGTGAATACACACAAATCGTATTACACACATACAGATTGAGATAGGGGGGGGGGGGGGGGGGTGCGCGCAATAGTAACACACCGCAGACCTAGGACCGACGGGGGGGGTGGGGGTGCGCACAATAGTAACACACCGCGGACCTACGGCTGACGGGTGGGGGGGGGGGGGGGGCGACGGGGGGGGTGCGCGCAATAGTAACACACCGCGGACCTACGGCCGACGGGGGGGGGGGTGCGCGCAATAGTAACACACCACGGACCTACGGCCAACGGGGGGCGCGCGCGCGCGATTGTAACACTCCGGCCGACGGGGGGGTGGTGCGCGCAATAGTAACACACCGCGGACCTGCCACCGGCGGGGGGGGGTGCGCGGTGTGTGCGCTCTCAAAAAGGAGGACAAATACGCGTCCGGCTTGACGCTGCGCCGGACGCCGGACAGGGCTTTGAAAAACCGGACGCGTATTTGTCCTCCTTTTTCAACCCGCGCCCCCCCGGGAGAGTGTCCAGGTGACCCTTAATGTATCTAAAATCCACCGCATGTCATGTAGGATTGCAACATCTGCTCGATAACTAAGTGGTGATGGTATTTGCGTTCTACAATATTGATTTCCCTCATTCCTTCTCCTTCTGCTCTTTAATTTGCACGGCCAGAGTTTCTCCCGCCAAGCACCGGTCATCTCCCTGATGTTTTACGCGGCAGCGGACACACAGGGCTCCCTGCGGGCTCATGTGGAGGAGAAGAAAGGTCTGGGGTCCATCACAGGCTTCTCCGAGGAGCTGGGCCACTTCAAGATCACCTTCCGCAAGCCTGTCACCGGGGAGCAATCCAACGTCAAATACGCTTGGTAAGTCAATGGGTTTGTAATGTATAGGTAAGTGAGAAGAAAGATAGTTGTGGAAATGGAAAATAAGTTGACTCTAGACGTAACATTTTGTCATTTAACAGACGCTTTTATTCAAGGAGACAAAAGTTGGGCTGAGAACAACAAAAGCATGCAGACAGATTGTGTCAGAGTAGCTATAGGAATCAGAAAAATAGATGGCACTTAATGGTTAAAAATTGTACTGTATTAATAGATAAGATGCCAAGTAATGTTGATTACGTATTTTAGCAGTATCTGCATGAGTTCATAAATGAAAATAATTGACTGGAATCACTCTAATTTTCACTAAATCCATGGCATGTCCATGGCACCCACTCATTTAACAAAATAAAATGCTTTGGCTGCAAGGCCAGCTTGAGGGAAAACCAATAATAAATGTGCCCGCCAGTTGACAGTTGTCTCTA
The DNA here is from genome assembly GCA_030340625.1 of Merluccius polli. Taxonomy (NCBI): domain Eukaryota; kingdom Metazoa; phylum Chordata; class Actinopteri; order Gadiformes; family Merlucciidae; genus Merluccius; species Merluccius polli. Next base: position 14,073 of record JAOPHQ010000418.1, read on the forward strand.
ATCTTTTCAGCTACAACAGCCTTCAGACTGTTACTCCGGGCTTGGAACGGCTGACCGACATTGTAAAGAACAGCCTCTCTCGAAGGTTTGTCTACAGCCCTCCCTCTGGTGAAAAGAGGCATTACATTGCGGTCGACACCTACAAGCCTCCTCACCAGCAGCACCAGCAGAAACCAGACGACCCCAGGAAGGAGAGCGACTTCCTGCTCCACCAGGTAACCGTGGAGACCCCGTTTCAGATCGAGGTCCTGTTTGAGTCGGCCAGCTTCCGCAGCAGACCCAACCAGCTCGTCGGCGCGACCATGACCGAGGAACTGGAGCAGAGAAAAGCCGAGTTTGACGCCAGGTTCGAGAGGACCTTTGGCCTGGAGAGGAAGGGCTTTAGCCCGGCTCAGGTCCGGTTCAGCAAGGCGGCGCTCAGCAACATGCTCGGCGGGATGGGCTACTTCTACGGCCAGTCGGTGGTGCAGTCGGCCTACAACGAATACCCGCTCTTGTATCCCGAGGGCGCGCTGTTCACCGCCGTTCCTTCGCGCTCGTTCTTCCCCCGGGGCTTCCTCTGGGACGAGGGCTTCCACCAGCTGCTGCTCAGCAAGTGGGACCCCCAGGTGACGCGGGAGGCCACCGCCCACTGGCTGGACCTCATCAACGTGGAGGGCTGGATCCCCCGCGAGCAGATCCTCGGCGACGAGGCGCGCAGCAAGGTGCCGGCCGAGTTCGTGGTGCAGCGCAACGAGAACGCCAACCCGCCCACCCTCTTCCTGGCGCTGCAGGAGCTCATCGAGCAGCACGCCGCCGACCCGGACGCGCCGGCGTCGCGGCCCACGCCGGCGTTCCTGCGGCGGCTCTTCCCCAGGCTCAAAACCTGGTTCGAGTGGTACAACACCACGCAGGCGGGACCCGTGCCCAACTCGTACCGCTGGCGGGGCCGGGACAAGGACACCAACCTCTTCCTGAACCCCAAGACCCTGACCTCGGGTCTGGACGACTACCCCAGGGCCTCGCACCCGTCCGCGGACGAGCGGCACGTGGACCTGCACTGCTGGATGGCGCTGGCGTCGGGCATCATGGCCAGCGTGGCGCGCCTCCTCGGCGAGCCGCACGCCGAGTACGAGCGGACGCACCGGGCGCTCAGCGACGACGGCCTGCTGAGCGAGCTCCACTGGTCGGAGCAGCTGGGCGCGTTCAGCGACTACGGCAACCACACGCAGGCCGTGTCCCTGCAGCAGGAGAAGGTGTACGTGCCGCCCGGCGCGCCGCGCCACCACTACGCCGCCGCGCGCCTGGTGCGCTCGGTGCGGCGCGCGCCCAAGCCGCAGCACGTCAACGCGCTGGGCTACGTGAGCCTGTTCCCGTTCCTGCTGCGCGTGCTGCGCGCCGACTCGCCCAAGCTGGAGCACGTCCTGCGGGACATGCGGGACGCCGACAAGCTGTGGACGCCGTACGGCCTGCGCTCGCTCTCCAAGACGGACCCCATGTACATGAAGCGCAACACGGAGCACGACGCCCCCTACTGGAGAGGGCCGATTTGGATCAACATAAATTATTTGGCCGTGCGAGCCCTGAGCCACTACAGCGGCGCGGAGGGGCCGTACCGGGAGAAGGCGGCCGCCCTTTACGCCGAACTCAGGACTAACATCGTCGACAACGTTTACAGGCAGTATGTGGAAACGGGTTATATATGGGAGCAGTATAATGACAGTACTGGCAGAGGCCAAGGAAGCCATCCGTTCACCGGCTGGTCAGCCTTGACTGTCTTAATGATGGCAGAACAGTATTGATACACAAAGACTCTTTTCTCAAGGTTTTCTCAAGACACTGGCCCTCATCCGTCACTCATCTTATGCTCAAGTAGGCATTTTGAATTGGGTCAAATGTGTCGACCCAAAGATTTATTTCCAACAATAGGTGTGAATAAGGTGGTTTAAAAAAGCCTGCCGCTTTATCACATTGTGTTGTCATGCCGTGTGTGTGCTATGTGTGGAGCCATTAGACAGGTGAAGGCCCTGCATCTCGTCTCTCATCAGCTTCAGGAATGTTTTCCATTGGCTGTCCATAAAAAATCCCATTTTTTTTAGATATACAGGAATTTTAAATGTCTACTGACTTCAACTGACATGGTTTAATAGTGAGATGAAACATTCCACACATTTTTGTTTTTGTATGCGTTTCCCCCATCAACCGGACGGTACTCAACAGTCATAACAACGAGTGCCTGAGCCACGAGGATAAGAGGTGTTTAGGATAACCAGTGTTTTTGATAAAGCTGATGAATGAGGGCCATTGTCTTCAACAGTGCCAATAATTATTTTTGTCTCAATTCTCCGGCTGTATTAATGTTTTAGCGACGGTGAAGCGTTAAAAGGGCAGAACTGTGGTCTGTGTGCCGTTCTGCTTTTATATTGCTGAGAGATCGTCAGCACTTGTTGGGGTTCAAAGAAAAAAATTCCTGACTGAAAATATGTTTTATTGAGAAACAATAAATCAAATCTTCAAAATGTTGCTGTTGGGTGTTTTGTATGTAGATGATATAGTATTGTTATTGTATGGTTCATTCAGTATTTATTGCTTTATTCATTAGTTATCTATGGAATAGTGAGTGATCAAAATCCATAACTCTTCTACCTTTTTTATGTTTTACAAAATGTAAGATTAACGTCCGTTTACTTTTAAAATACCGGTAGTGCACATTGAAGAATACACTGCAAAAGCCCCTCGCAGAAGGAGCGCCCCGTTGTATTTAATGCCATTAATGAAACATTGATCTCACTCCTGTGCGCCGCTGACTTTCCAAAAGCGCGTCATTCCTCGATCATTTGATGTGCACCAGTAATGTGTGTGTACACTGGCATGACTCAGACATAATATCATGGACAAACTGTCCTTATCCTCCTGCGACGAGGTGTATCTGAAGGCCTCCGGCTAGTCGATAGCCATCAGCTACATCTTTCTCTTTCACGTGGTTCTGACTCAAACTCATTTTTGATGCAGGATCTCGGCGTGGCTGTAACTGCGTTACAGCGAAAGAGAGTTAGTGGCTGCGAGTTTCTTTTCACTCGTCCAAATCCCCGTTCGGTACACAGCGGCGTACAGTGGACTTGGTCTTATTAATACTTTGACACAAAATAAACAACCCTGGCCACAGAAAGCACTGACGCTTTTTCCTTGAGCTGTGTTCATGACCCCCGGGTTCCCACCTCTTATATGAATCCTTTTGAATGCTTGGCTGCTTTCTGAAAGCCTCCGAAACGGGTGCAGCCGGTGTTGGCTTGCAGAAGTAAACATATAGCGTTATTTCCTCCACCGCTGTATTGAATGCAGTTGAGCCGCAGCTCCCCAGGTCGCCTGTGTCCCTTTGTGTTGTCAGCGTCTATAGGCTCTATGCTATCATGGCTACAGAGTGATTGGGGCCCGTTTGAAGACAAACGCAGGCTAAATCTGCGGTCTGTCTGTCTCTGTCAGTAAGTCTACTGTAAGTAAATGCTTGGTGAACAGTCAGTGATGTGTCAATCCGTGCGCACCACCACTGCCGTGGGGCTCACAGTCGTGGGAGATGCGCTAGCTCAGCCTTTGACCCGTTGACCTGCGAACGCAAAACGAAACCTAAGGGGATTTGGATGAGCCATATTCTCTCCGCCTTTATATTTCATCTCTCTGAGGAGATGGATTTTTTTTTTTTGTACATCCCCTAAAAGCACTCGCTGTGCGCAATCTACCCTTGTTCCCTTCCTCCCCCCCCCCCCCCCCCCCCCACCACCACCACCACCACCACCACCGCTTTGCACAATACCCCAGGATGATGATGATGATGATGATGATGATGATGATGATGGCATCACCGTGAACTGATGTACCTGCATAATAAACAGACGAATCACCGACCCAACATTTGCATATAGTGCAAATGTTGGCATATAGCAATATCACAATCCGATCTATTAAATGATCGCCCGTTGCTGCACCACACCATTAGTTCACACGATACAGTCTCACAATGACCGGTGGTATGAAGACCGTTTGTTGTATAAGTTCTTTTTTTTCATTTTTTTCATGACAATCCTCAATCTCTCCTGTGCCTTCCTGCCATGTAATTACGGGGAATGTGTGCTAGAGGGAGCTAATTAATAAGCTTTTCGAGAGGTGAGGAGAGTCCCTTTGAATGCAGCTCCGCTCCATCCCTCCTAACAGAGAACTGCTTAGAATGGAAGTAGTGTGAGTAGATAATTATGCTAATGGGTCCATTTAGTTGAAAGGTATGATGACACATTTATAGAAAATCACAGTTTGTTAATTGATCCTACCTTTGTACCGGCTCAACACAGGCTCTCCATACAGACATCATCAATTCATGTCGGATTGCGTGTTAGTGTTACCCCATATCTCTCATGATGGAGAGGGAGATGTGTGTCCCCCCCCCCCCCCTTATCGTCTCTTTTTACACATATGCTCACACAATCCCATCTCTTGGAATCGCGAGCACTTATTTGGTGTTTAATGTGTCTAAAATAATAACGCACTCTGTACAGTACTGTACTTGCAAACCTACAAGCAGCGCAGTCCTCCTATGGTTCCTCCCGCGGAGACCTTCACCCTCTGCCTCCCGGAGCCTCGCTATTAAACACCCAGCTCGCCTCAACCAGCATAAGCTGTGATACGTTATGTAAGCGCCACTATAAATAGGTTCACCCGGGATCTTTTGTCTTTACCTGATTCGCTCTTAGCCCAACAGTTTTTATTTCTGGAGAGAGAGTCGTGGTGGAAGCCAGCGCGATGTGGAGCCCGTTTCCATAGTTACTTTTGTTAGCTGCGAGCTCTCTCGCCATCCTCTGTTTCCCTCTGCGTGTCTGCCGCGCGAGCCGTTTTTGTTTCAGTGTATTTGTATTTGGTCTGCCCGCCGCGATGCGTGCGCGTCGCAGCTCAGTAATGATCACTAATTACACTAATTTCATTGTACGTTTCGTTTTTTTAAATAAGTATTTGTTTGGGGGGGATGGGGGGGTATGCAGGATGGAATAAAGAGGAGGGACCAGTTTGAAAGTTGATCATCTCCAAATACATTTCACTTCACAGTTAAGTCGTATAGGCGGATGCTCAGCCTAAATAGCTGTTGCTGGTGAAGTGCGAGCAATTAGTTCACAAGAAGGGCTTTTATTTCCTTTTTCCTGGAGTAGGCTGTGAGGCCTCTGTGTGTCTAGTAATTGCTCTTGTATCATGGCAAAGCTTTTGAGCAGAAAATGAGTACGAGCTTCCTCTTTTCTACTCGTAAATGATTCAAATTCCCCCCAATACTCCTAATTAATTATCCAGTACACATTCTCATCGTCACCCAAACAAGCGATGACTCATTATTCGGTCATCCTATGCAAACTAATGCCACCCCATTGCTGAAACTCTCAATGTTTGGGAAATGTAACGACCGTGTGTAACGTTTCATTGGCGGTGTGTAACGCGCAACAGCACAACCGCAGCGTCCACACTACACAGGACAGGAGGCAGCAGAAGAGGATGGTTTGGTTTTAGAGCAACGTTAGTGTAGTGTGTGTGTGTGTGTGTGGGTGAGTCTGGGGGCATGCTTGAAGAATCACCAGAGCCTATACCGGGAGAAAAAGAAAAAAAAAAGAAGAAAAAAAAAGTAAAATAAAAGTCGAGGATGAGGAGAGCTGAGCATGATGCTAACCTATCCCCAGCCAGCTGGGGACTGAAGTGGGCGAATGGGGAAGTATTTTTGGATCGCATGGGAAACCTGCCACTGCACAGGGGCCTAATGTTGGGCTTCCCTAGCCCACTCCCACACTCGGATGGAGGGAAAGATAGAGAGGGAGAGCGGCAGAGAGCAAGGGAGAGAGAGAGAGATAGGGAGAGGGAGAGAGAGAGAGGGAGAGAGGGAGAGAGAGAGAGAGAGAGAGCTGTTTCTTCAAAAGAAAAACAACCACGCTTCCGCTCCCTCTTTCTCTCCCCATCCCTTGTCGTTTTCTTAGAAACACACAATGTTCAAATGATGGTGTGTCGCTATGCACAGGCCAACATGAGAGTGATTGAGAGAGTGAGATGGAGAGAGAGAGTGAGATGGAGAGAGAGAGAGATGGAGAGAGAGAGGGAGGGAGAGAGGAAGAGAGAAAGGAGTCGAGATATTTAGATGGGAAAAAAAGGATTTGGCAGCGGAGGGTAGTGTTTTATTTTATTTTATTTATAGCGAGTCGTGTTTCCGGGAGAGGTTTCTGTGCTTTTCGCAGTACCCAATCCATTTTTTGCGGTATCTTAGCAGCTCCTTTGTGTCTAGCTTTGGGATTGGATACCTTCTCTTCTATCTGCTGCCCCGGGGGAAGGATTTCAGTGTGGGACACATGTCAGAATGTGATTTGGAGGAGGAAGAGAAGAGCCTTTTTTTAAGCTCGTACCACCTTGGCTTTAGTGACATGCCTGTGCATCATGGCGAATTAAAATCAGAAAGTTTAGTGGTTTGTCACAGCCGGAGTGGCTTGTTATTATGAATCTGTGATTCTGGTGCTATGGATTTCACTGCTTCTTTAACCTTGTGCGGGTTTTCACATCCATATGTTCTTTCTTAATACTCAGAGTTCACTCATAACTGACAATATCCCAGGAAGAAAAACATATAAATATAAATATATACATATATAAAACACTATATGGCGGTATGGTGTTGTAGTTTGATCGATTACCTCACACATACTGTGAATACTGTGGTGTTATGTCTCTGTAAAGATAAATATTATTATCCAATGCTTTCTATGACCTTTGAATTCAATCGCAATATCATTTAAACTGCAATACGTTATACTTTCAGATACAATGTGAAGTTATACATACAAGAATACCTCCTTGGGTTTTAAGCCTTGACTTAAGTGGCCTGATTTGCCATACCAGCCTAAATCAAGTAGACTCAAAAAAAATGTAAAAACATGTAAGCGTGTAAGCGTGTAAGCAAATAACTTACACAGCTTTTCAGAATAACCTAAGAAGTGTGACCCACTATTGTATATATAAGCGCATGTTCATCCATCTCAACAGATTTGAGGTACAACTGGATTTCAGGAACAATGAGTTCATTGAAGTATCCAAGGTGAGGTAGAGCTCAATAGTTTGCTAAGCGATGCTAAGCTTGCTAAACTAGTGTGGTAGCTGATGCTACCGTGGCTTGATGTGCCAAAGTCATTTCAACCAGAGCCAGAATGTGTCTGCAAACTAACATACTCTGCTTGTGCACGCAGTGAGCTGCAATAGACTACAGCCCCCACAATGCATGCACACAAAGCAAGGAATGCATGAGTAAAAGCATCATAATTAGCATTAATAATCAAGCAATTTGCATAAATCATAACCATGATTATGCAAACTTACCACACACACACACACACACCATTTAAAGAATCGCTTCATATGTTGCAATGCAGCAGCCGTATCGAAAGGATAAGGACCAACATCAGCACCGACAGAACACTTGGAAGCAGTTGTCACAGCAGCGGCTGAAGGTAACCATCACAAAGGCGGTTTGTCTGTTGTACTGGCGAGAGAGGGGAAGAGTTACTTTTCTTCTCGTGACGAGATGTACGCACTCTCTCACACACACAGACACACACACACACACACACACACACACACACACACTCTCCACTGGGGTGTAGGACAGTGTAGTGTCTTTAACCCCAATGTCCACACAGTCTACCTGTAGGCATCCTTGAGCAAGACGCCCTAACCCCGCCCCCCCCCCCCCCCCCCCCCCCCCCCCTCCACCTGCCCATCGGTGGTATGTACTCCAACATTCACAGCTTTGGATGCAGGCGTCTGACTGCATGACTACATGGTCATTCAAACTGTACATCTAATCACGTTGTAAATAAAAGGAACAAAATGAAAAAGTAGGGAAAACATTTCAGGGCAGATATTTATGAAGGCAATCTATTATATTGAACCACGTAACCTTTAAGAATCAGTTTAAATGTGTGGATCCTTCCCTTTTTTTAAATTAAAGAAGGAAAACATGAAGTTTTTCTTCGGTTTGGTCATTTACTGACACTTTCAAAAGCGAAGATTCAACCTCTTGGCATAGTGTGTGGTACCTTAAAGCCTACAGATCACAGAATATGCCTCACCATCAATTACCTGGACGGCACAGACATCTTGACAAAGACAGAGAGGGCCGACAATTATGTGGAAACCTTCGAAACCTCGCTCTTTCAAATACCAGATCTAAATGTTTGGCTTTTTGAATGCCTTAATATATGCAGTGGCCAGTGAACTAGACACGCAGTAAAGGTATATTTTATCTGGCTCTCTTCTACAGCGTGGACAGATTGGCGTTGGCTCCAAAATGTTGTTTTGAGTTGTAGATGAGTCACCTTTAGCTAATCCAATGAAGGACAAGTTGACAAGTCCATCACTGCATGTCAATTATCAGCATGGAATCGTGGGTTTAATTTAGTTTGGTCGTCAAGTTAGTTCAATGAAGAATGTGTGAAGGCAAAGGGGGAAAAAACCCTTTCATTAGCGGATGTGGTACAAAGTGTCCTCCAGGTTCATGACCAGCACGTCGTCCTATGTCGTCCTTGTGCGTTTTCCCCCGATGATTGAAATGCGTTAAGCTCATCTAACTTTAACACCACATTGTTGTCTGTGTGGTTATAGAGTCCATTCTGTCTGGGTTGTGTAGTGGATAACCTTTGCAGAGCATTGAGACAAGTTGCTGTTGCATGACACTCTTTCTCACGCCATTCACTTCATACCAATCCGACGAAAAAAAAACGCCACAACAAAAAAAAAACGCCAAATTTTTTTTTCTACTCGCAGCACTTAAATACGTCTATGGTTGTCATTTGAGTTCCGCAGGGAAAGTCTTACCCCTGCACTATAATGTCAGTAAGTGCTAACATTACGTAAATCTGTTACTTAGCGCACTGCCTTGGCATTTTGTGGAGGAGAGAGGTCGTCCGGCAGGCGGCAGTTAACACAACGTAGTCTCGTGCGCTGACCCCCCCCCCCCCCCTCCCCCACTCCCCCCCCTCCCCCTCCCTGAGTGATCGGATTGGTTTTAATCGTGTCTGTGTTCTCGCCGGCGCCGCCGCCGCCGCCGCCGCCAAACATCCAGCAAGCCGGGGAATTAAGCGGCACGTCGGAGGTGAAAACAATTTGTCCTGCAAAATGTCAGCTCCTTAATGAAAGGGCTCGGGGGGCTTTTATCACACACTTACGGGAGAAGACGCCGCGGCGGCCGCTGCCTCAGCCGCTCGCGCAGTGTCAACGTTCACTCCTTCATGTGCGTTCTGATGGCTCACAACGTATGGGCTCAGACGGCGCCTCTGTGTTTGCTCATGGGCAGGGTGTCCTGCTGGTATTCTTGTGGTCCTGATTTTATTTTATTTATTTTTTTAAAGGGTAAGTGGCGGTAAAGCCTATATGTTGATTCATTCAGAGGTAGTATTGTGTACACTAAATGTTTGTTCGGTTTTTATGATTTTATGATTTCCTGTTGTTTTTCCCCGCACCACACACACACACACACACACACACACACACACACACACACACACACACACACACACACACACACACACACACACACACACACACACACACTGTTCTCTCATTCATACTCGTTCATACACAGCACACTACTGATTCATGGGTTCATTCTTTCTGGCAATTCATGTAAAAAAAAAAAAAAACAGCACAAAAGTGGACTTTTGTGCTGTTCCCATTTGTCCCATGATGACAACCAGATTGTATCAAAGGAATGCGCCCAACAAAAATGTAACAAGGCAAATACAAGGGTCAAAGGTTAATTGCGTTACAGGTAAGAGAATGACCTCACATAGACCCAACGCAAATACTCAATATCCATCACGCTATAGATGCAAATAGCAGTAACCAAAACCACACTGTCCACAAGGTTTCCACCATTTCCCCAGCAATCCTGTTGCTGTGCCGCTATCCATGGTGCTTAAAAAAGGCTTGGGTCTCATATATATAAAGGCATATTGACGTTTTTGTCATAGAAAGTTTCAACCACAGAGCGATACCCAGAAACTAAAATTGCTTTGAAATGTCATGTGAACAGCTGGGCTCGACCACTGAACCCACCAGGGGGGCCATCGACCGGTTCTCCTTCCCCAAAGGCCAAGGGCTCGTTTGGACCTGAGGTTTTGTTGTGGTTGTTTGTGGTTGCAGAGACCGTTTTTCTGCGTGACACCATTAACCAGAGAGCAGGTCACCGTGCTGACATGCGGAAAACGGCTACGCCGGGTTTTAACCTCGACGTGACGGATACGTTTGGACACATTTTGGGTATTTGTTGGAGCAATAGTGTCACGTTACGTATGAACACGTGAAACAGGGCGACCTCTGGGCCACCTGGGATTCTGCGCACTTTGCACGCATGCGGTTATTGCGTCCAAATGAATGAAGCTATCGTTGCCCCCCCAATGATTGCCTCATCTATTGGACGCAATAACCGCATGCGTGCAAAGTGCAATATGCATGAAGACTGCACTGAGTCTGCACTGAACGCATTGGGTCTGGCTAAAATGATGATTAACAAAACGATGTGTCGATGAAGATGTTAAAAAAAAAAAATTACAAAAAAATGCTTGCAACAGTTGGACGCAGTTTAACCCATTTTAAACGTGCAAAGGTTTTTTTCACGTATTTTTTTTCACACGGCAAGTCGTTGTGCTTATGATAACAGATTATCGATCTTAACAGATTTGATCAGATAAATCAAATACTTTCGCCGGCGTCTTCGCTTCCCCCCCCCCCACCCGCCGCGCCGCGTCACGCGCGTCTCTCTCCTTATTTGGGGGGGACGCCCGTCACTTCCGCGGTCCATGTATGGGCATGAAGTTTCCACGCAGCGGGGAATCCTCTGAGTGGAGGTGGCGGACGGGGAGGAGGATGAGGCGGCCGCCCAAGTGTATAAAAGCTCAGCGAGGGAAAGTCGCTGCTATGAACAACCACAGCGGCGGATGGCGAGGAGCTGTACACACAATAAAAAAAACAACAACAACACAACAACAACAAGAAAAAAACCCACACACACACACAACCGCAGACGCAGAAGGGGATTAGTTGTGTTGTGTTGTGTTTTTTTTTTTTTTTTACACACACATTTTGACATAACACCGCTTTTGGATATTTCCGGAACCACCTAAGGTTTTTTAAAAGGACCTTTTTTCTTTTTTGGCATTTTTTTTGTGGTTATTGTTGTTGTTGTTGTCCACACACACACACACACACAGACCAGACCAGAAGAGAAACACTTCTCCACCATCACACCACCATGTTGAACAATATGGATTTGAATTGCAAAGACTCCTTCTACACGCAGTTTGAGACGTGCAACAGTTCCTCCATCGGCGCGGAGAAAGACGCGCGGAAAGACGGCCAGGAGGCGTACGTCGAGGCGGACAGAGGGACACCTGCTGCCCAGTTTCGCCATGGTGAGTCGAGTCCGCATTACTGCAAACCCAACCACCACCACCACCACCCCACGCAGGACCTGGATATTATGCATGCGATAAAAATAAAAAAAATCACATCTAATGTTACAGTGGACGTGAAATCCCAGTGAAACCCACAGTTACGCGCACCGCCTTATTATGACTATGCGTATACGGCGTTTACAGCGCGGCGTTGCTGCACGGTTTATATAACGGTATATCGAAATGTTCCGATGTATCGTTTGCAACTTGAAGCGTATCATCATCCCCATCGTCCTCGTCCTCATCCTCATCATCCTCATCCTCCTCCTCCTCCTCATCATCATCATCATCATCATCATCATCATCATCATCATCATCATCATCACCCTCCTCATCCTCAACCCTCATCCTCAACCCGCATCACCTGTGATGCTAAAAGTTTTTGGTTGTTTTTCTCCCCCTCCTCCTTCTCTTCCTCCTCGGTTTCCCCCCCCCCCCCCTTCCCCCAGAGGGAGTCCCCATCACCCTGAAGACCGAGCCCGAGTCCGGCTCGGAGTTCGCGTTCAACCCGTGCGAGGGCCCCAAGGACCCGTACAGCGGCCCGTCCGCCCTCACCTATTCGGGCAGCTTCTACGTGGAGGGCTGCCACGCCGCGGCGCCCTGCAACACGGAGACCCTGCTCAACATGATCACCGAGATCGTGGGCATCTCCACGCTGCCCATGTCGGAGCCGGTGGATCAGCAGCAGATACAGGACAGCGGCGGCCGGGTCCACTTCGAGGAACCGGGCCTCAAGAGGCAGACCTACCACAGTGCCGGCGCCCCGACGCCGCCGCCACCCCTGTACCCCACGGGGGGGCAAACGTGCCCTGCGCCACCACCAGTACCACCAATACCACCAGTACCACCGGCACCAGCAGAACCAAGCGAGCAGTGCCAGAACCAGGGCCAGGCCTCGGCCTCGGTCTCCTCCTCCTCGCAGCTGGGCTTCGGCGTCTCCGAGGCGGCGGTCCAGAAGGACGCGGCCCACGCGGCGGCGGAGCCCAGGTCCGAGGCCGCGTCCTTCCCCGTGGTGGTGAAGAACGAGTTCGAGGGCAGCTGCTACGAGTGGGGCTCCTTCAAGCCGGACTACCTGGAGACCGGCTTCCAGACCGAGATCTTCCCCATGTCCAGCGACTTCCCGCCGGACCAGCATCAGCAGCCGCAGCATCAGCACCAGCAGCATCAGCACCAGCATCAGCACCTGGACGTGAAGGAGCTCCTGGACACCCTGCCGCCCATCTACCCCTGCTGCGACCCGGACATGGAGTTCAAGGTGGAGGGGGCCATCAAGCAGGAGCCCTGCTTCTCAGACACCTGCTCCCACCACGGCGCCTACCCCAGCTCGCTGTACGCCTACGTGGGCCCCCAGCACGGCTCCTCCTCGACCCTGCTACCCCCTTTGAACCAGTGCGAGGCCCTGTACGCCCCGTCGCCAGCCGCCGCCCCCCTGGCCCCCCCACCGCCGCCGCCGCCGCCGCCTCCTCCACCCAGCACCATTGACTCCATCCTGTACTCCTCCCTGTTGCCGGACTCCTTCGCGCAGAGCTACTCCCGCCCGGCCAAGACCCCCAGGACCCGCAAGACCCCCGCCGCCGGCGCCGGGTCCAATGGACCCGCCAAGGAGAAGCCGTTCACCTGCCCCATGGAGAACTGCGAGCGGCGGTTCTCCCGCTCGGACGAGCTGAACCGGCACATCCGCATCCACACGGGCCACAAGCCCTTCCAGTGCCGCATCTGCCTGCGCAGCTTCAGCCGCAGCGACCACCTCACCACGCACACGCGGACGCACACGGGCGAGAAGCCCTTCTCGTGCGACGTGTGCGGCAAGCGGTTTGCGCGCAGCGACGAGCGCAAGCGGCACGGCCGCGTGCACCTCAAGCAGAAGGAGAAGATGGAGATGCTGAAGACGCCGCTGCCGTCCGTGGCGGCGTCCGTGGCGGCGGCGGCGGCG
>JAOPHQ010000418.1:32500-43903 GCA_030340625.1 Merluccius polli
CATCTCAGTCTCTCCATCTCTCTCTCTCTCTCTCTCTCTCTCTCTCTCTCCTCTCTCTCTCTCTCTCTCTCTCTCTCTCTCTCCCTCTCCCTCTCGCTCCATACCACGCCATGGTCCTTGGGGTGGGTTCTGTAATCAACGTGTATAATCCCCCCCCACGGTCTTAATGGCAATCAAGTCATGCTAAATTAATTCCTGGGGTCCTACAGCCGAGCCTCGGTCCAGCTGTCTGATGGTGAAGAAGGTGTAGGTGTTTTTTGGAGAGCGGCTGGTGATTAAGAAGGAGCTTGTTATGCAAACATTTTAAAGTGACTAATTTGTTCCATTGTGGACCCAAATTCCTCATCTGTATTGGTGATCAGGCGAAGCAACGTGGCGTTACTGTAATAGGATAACTTTTCTCCATGAATTGAATGTCTCGCCCTGGGGTCAAGGAGTCTTGATTCTTGTTTCTTTTTTTTCTATCCTTCACCACATCGCTATGGTAACGTGAAGTGACTTACATGCGGCATCTTAAGTGAATGGGAAGACGCGAACATTCCCCAGCCTGCTGAATGACTTCACGGCAATTCAATTACTCTGCAAGAAAACTCACAAAGTGCCCTTGAAAGGCCACTGGTGAAGGGTAAAGGTGCCGTCTGCATTGTGTTGTGGCGTGCGGCGTTGTGTCACACGCTCTAATGTTGTGTGGTTTTTTGTGTTATGTGTTGTGCTGTGTTGTTGTGTTGTGTCGTCGGATTTTGTTTTTGCTCCGGTGCGTTGTGTTATGTGTGTGTGTGTGTTGTGTGTGTGGTATTTTGTGCATGGTGTGTTTTTCTGTTTTGTCTTGCTGTTCTGTGTTGTTTTCTGTAGCTATTTATGAATGTTATTATGTTATTTATGCATGTTATTTTGTGCTGTGCTGTGTTGTGTCGTCTTGTGTTTTTGCTGTGCTGTGTTTTGCATATGCTGTGTCTTCCATAGTCAATAAAGCATATATTTCCTAGCAGTACTACACATTTATCCTTCTTATCCTATAGCTAGTCCAGTACATTTAGTGACATCAGTACAGTAATAGTGTGTATAGAGTACACTATGATAGCAGTATTGTAACCACCAACTATTGTAACCAAGATAGATTATTTATAGGCCTAGGCTACATCTACACGTTTTATTTCTCATGAATCTGGGTCAGAGTACATTCTCTTGATCCAATGTGAATAGAAATACAGGCAATGACCAAAGTACCACAAGCTCTCCGACAAAATAACCATTATATGACCTTTACACTGCACAGGCAATTAGTTTCCTCTGCTTGGCGCTCATAGTTAGGGTGATAGGCAGTGATGAAAAGATCAAATGTTGAGCAGATAGCTACCAAAAATGATATTTTTAAAAAGTTAAAGTCATGTTATTCTGCTTCAAAATATAAAAATGTCTCAACAAGATGAGATGAGATGTCTGTCTTTTTTTTTTTTATCCCGCTAAAATATATCGTATATATAAGCAAAATATATAGGCTATAGTATATCCCGATACTTAGGAATCAGGGTTTTTTGAGAAAGTGGAATCAAAAAAAATATCTAAAAGAAAAAGCCTTGAAAAAGCATCTTCAAAACAATCTGCTAATGTATTCTGCTTAAGTCACCATGAAATGAAAAAAAATACTTTTTTCACTTCCTTAGCTCATTTCCACATGAATAGCATTAACCCATTCAACAAAGTATGCCAGGTTAGTTGTTTTAATTCCCGGTCCGATCTAATCGTGTACGATCAAATTCCTCCCACGATTGGTTTTGCACAAATCGACCGACTCGCATAGGGGCCTCCATACGTCACATCGCTGAAGTAAGATGCCCCCCCATCCCCAAAGAGTGAAGTAACGCCATCCGTCCACTAGAGTTGCAAGTTATTACTTTTAGTGCTTTGACATTTGCTGCGGGAGTAATGAGACATGTCTGTGACGCCTGTGTCACTAGCAGCAGCATGTGTCTCAGCTGTTCATTTCTCTGCTGAAAAAGAGCCGTGCTGTGGCTGAAAACTGGCACTCTCTGCAGCCCACGACGGCTTGCCCATGGTGAAGTGTGTGTGTGTGTGGGGAGGGGGGGGGGGGGGTGGGAAAGAGGAGGAGGAGGGGGGAGGGACATCTCAAATTCTCAAAATATCTGCGAATGTGTGCATCGTCGAGCTAGAGAGTGAAAGACGTAGCCTGAGTGAGAGTAGGCCTATGTTTGAGGATGTGAATTAATGTGTATAATAGTGTGTGTGTGTGTGTGCACACGTGCATACATAGATCTGTGTGCATGCGTCTATGTGTGTGTGTGTGTGTGTGTGTGATAACGTGTGCATGTATACATGGCTCTGTGTGAGTGTATGTGTGTATACATGCATCTGTGCGTATGCGTGTATGCATGCATCTGTGTGTGTGTATATGTGTGCGTGTGCGCTTGTACTATACAAGGTCTGTCACAGCAGAGATGTAATCAGAGCCTCAGAGAGAGAGAGAGAGAGAGAGAGAGGCGCAGACTGGGACAGACCAGTAGGAAAACGAGTGGGCTGAACACAGCTCATCCTAGATATACTGTGTAAAACAGGGCAAGGATTTGCATGTGCTTATACCGAGCCAACAGCAGCCACAGAACAGCGACTCACATTATGCATCTAAATTAACCATCAAACTCAAGCATATTACTTATGAGCCGCATGAAATGTATGCAAAATGTGGCTACTTCAGCGCTCGATTTGTCTACCATAACATTTGTTCCAGGGCCGTTTGAGTGTGTGGACGGCTTTGAATGTGTGACACGCCGGTAGGAAGGAGGAAAACTGAGGTGGTGCCTTAAGTGGATTCGGATGATCTACCGCTGACACTTTGCTTGGTTGACTGACAGTGCTTGACATCTCGTCTCAATGGTGTTTGATAATTAGCCCCAGCCACATCAAAGGCTCTTCTCTTTTCTTCTCCTCGCGTTTCTTCTATCTACTCCCTTCTCTCATCTTTCGCTCTCTTCTCTTCAGGGTTCAGACAGATGATTGGCTGTGAAGAAAATATCTATGCCAATATCTGTAAGCACTATATACAGTACGTACAAAGAATTACAAATTACCAAATGTCTTCTCTGCTCCTTTTCTCCTTTCCTTTCCTTTCCTCTCCTCCCCCCTTCTCTCTTCTCTCAGGGTTCACCCAGAAGGTTGTCGAAGAAAATATCGACGTATTATGTAAGTATATGAAATACAGTTACAGATGTGGGTCGTCAGTCGCTCTACACTATATGCCATATCCTGGACATCATGTCATCTCACAAGTGAGGAGAAATCTGTCCGAATGCCCGTCCTTCTTTAGTCATCTCCGCTTATACGCGAGCCATAGTGGACCACCCATCACTTGGTACCATCACACACACACACGCACACGCGCACACACACACACACACACACACACACACACGTCACACACACACACACACACACACCATGCCTTCCCCTCTCACTCTCTCTCTGTTTCAATGCACAATGGGGGGTCTAGCTGGTGGGGTGGATAATATCCAATGTGTGTTTTTCCAAAACTTCAAAATGAGCCAGAGCTTGTATCGTCAGACAGGAGCCCACCTCCGCTTTCCAAGTATGGGAAGGCCCAGCGAGACGCATTCATGTCGGGCTTTTCTCTCCCTTTCATGCATACGAGGCTCCCGCCGCATGTCTGAGTCAGATCATCGCTCCCATATGTGAAAATCAAAAGATCCTCTTCTGTTTTCCAGCCTCCTATTCCCTAACCCTGAACACCAGCGATGTGGGAACACAAACACATTTTCTGGGGAGGAAATCACAGTATGAATTAGTTGGTGTTAGAGCGTGACAATGGACAGGGTTTATGTTTGTCCTAATTGCTTTTGTATTGTTGTTGTTGTTGTTGTTAGTTAGTTAGTTAGTTTTACACTTTGTAGAGGAGGATGATGGATCCAACTTAGAGTTATAAAATGTGCTGCATTGGTGAAAAATATGATCATACACTTAATACATTATTATACACTTAATATGTCATTCTTGGTTGTAATATTTGTGTTATGGTTTCAAAGGGAAATTTACTATTTTCAAAGGCTCCATTAGCCTAGTTTGTTTAAAGCCAAGGGTCTTATTACATTAGCATTTAGTCATTTAGCAGATGCTTTTAAGTGAGGCTGAATGTACCAAAATTGTGTATTTTGTCATACATACAATGGAATAAGAACATGGTTGGATTCAACTGCATTAAAAACAACAGAGCCATGGCGCTGTCTTCCCGATCCGGTCTGTTTGTAATTGTGTCTAACCAAGTCTTGCTCAAGGAGAAGTTTTGCTCTGAAATCTTGAGTCGTTGAGTTGAGTTGTTGCAGGAAAACGACGGTGGAAACGTGAGTGAGAGTTGGAGAGAGGAGGCAGCAGTCTGTTGTGTTGGACTACAGAAAGCGTAGCTTAGTTTTATCTAAAGGATTTAAAAAAAAGCAATGGTTCGTGTAGAGAAAGGTAAAGACAGGTTTTATTTCTCTGTAGGGATCCTTTAGAGGACGTATTGACGGGCGCTAATTCCCCATATTTTTACATTGCTGCCCGTTTCGCGGTTGATGGCTGAAGCCCTCTCACTCAATACTGGACCAATTTTAAAAAGTCTCATTAGTCAATGAGATCCAAAATGATGGGTCCATTAAACTGCATGTCCTGTGCACCTGCATACTTTAAACACAGCCTTTACCAACCCACAGGAGTGCCTTTATAGGCCTATGTGTTCAAGATAGATGTCCAAGTAATCGTTAACTTTATTCACCTTTAGAGGCACGAGTGCGTATCTGCGGACTGTTATTGGGTAATATATGTTTTCTTTCTCGTATTTCCCAGCAATTGATTATCAGGAACAACCTTTGCTGTCTTCTTTTTTTGCAAGGCAATCGACAGAGGAAACTGATCTTCATGGCTATATGCTATATCAATTCGGTGAGAAGGTCGCCATTGGCGCGTGTTGTAATATTTTATTTTCTGGGAATTTCCATGGTAGTTCTCCCTAACACAGAGATGTGCATCTTAACTCTGATCTTAATTCTTCATCCTGATCAAGTCGGTACTGACTCATGCTCCTCAGTGAGCCATCACCAGCTTTATAAGGTTAAAACAGTTGATAAAAAATCGATCATTGAAGATGGATCACAATTGACAAATGACCTCCAAGCGTAACGCGGTTACCCAATGCCCAACAATAAATTGTATCCGTGAAACATTTTCCCGCTCGCTATTATTGTTATTATTACTGTATCTGTAAACAGGGTGATGGACGGGTGGGGTTGCAGTGGCTAAAGAGCCATTGGAATGGAGAATTGGATGTGGCAATGAGCGATTTGTGCTGTAGGCACTTTGTATAGTTCACTGTTTACTTGTACTTTCATGCGTCCCCTAGTTCCAGCATTTGCTCCACTCTCACATGAGGAGATAAAAAGCAGAGGTGAAAGACACATCTGTCCCATCACAAATACTCTTACACTATTACTAATAGTGTATACTATACTTTTACACATTCACAAAGTGACCACCATGATGGATCTGGCTGGCTCCACAATGGCCACTCGTGGACCACAAGGACTGAATAGGTTTCATGTGAACAGTACAGCTCGTTAACAGTAGCATGGCTCATCTCAACCAGCCCCTCTATATTCAACAGCGGCCCCAGAACGAGATGAGGAGGGGGCTACTCGCTCACTCACTACTAAAGTTTAAAATACAAATCTTATTATAGTTATGCTAGGCAAGCAAAAAGCATCTCCATCATAGAGCCCGAATAGACAGAGAGCATACACTGTCTGCTCAGATGACAGAACTGCTGCAGACACTGCACCCTCATTCCTTTTCGAATACGCGTATAAAATTCAGACAATTAAACATTTTCCATCTCATGTTGGGGCTGTCTATGACCCTTCAAGGGCGAGATATCTAAAATACAGCTCATTAATTATTTTCCTTTTCCTTTTTAATGCTGTTTACGCAATTAACATAAAAGCTTCTATTTATGAGCTAATTCAATGTGGAGTGCTAACCATGGAAGCTAGGCTAGGCCACGGGTCAAGACAACAAGCAATAGCTGTTAACTCGATTAACATGGAAATGAATACAACTCGCTAGTCTGTTGTCATACCTACTGCAAAAAAAAGCCCAAATAAGTTGCAGTGGGAAAAAAAATATATCACAAGGGCCGCACTCGATACTCCTGTTACTATGGCAACATTCATGGCTCTGGCAAAGAATGCAGATATCTGGATAATCATTGTCATAGTGATACAAGTTGTGTTTATTATAAAACATATATCACTATTATTTAAGTGTATTTACTTTCCCATTCACCCACTAGAAGAGTCGCAAGCGCTTAATATATTTATTGTATTTAATTCACCAGATAGTGAAGTCAAGGAATCATTTAAAGAGGCTTTATGTTTTCACACAAAGCCTGCTTTTGTAGTCAGTCTAAAGACATGGACGGCCTTGTGGGATTTTTTTTGCATAAAAAAACATATTAGGCGTATACCTCTAAAAATAGAAATGATGGGTTTTTTGTTTTTAGAGGTATATGCCTAATACGTTTTTTTTTTAAAATAAAGTTCTGCATATTTGATCTCTTGAGCCGTAACGAAATGCAATTTTCTATTATTCTGAATTTAGTTAATAATTGCATCAATACAATCAACCCCTTAGGCTACAGCATTACTGTACAAACAGTGTCCAGTACTCTTCCCTCTAGAGCCAACCGGACTGAAACCGTTATTAAAATGCATGGTGTGTACTGCCCCCCCCCCCCCCCCCCCCCCCACACACACACACACACACACACACATGTTAAAGTCAAACATGAGCACCCTTTTAGTGGCGAAAAATAGCCTGTTGTTGTAGAACACAATTAATAAATAAAAACCTGAAAAATAAATAATTAGTGGAACTAAATAGGTCTGTGACGGGGAAAGCGGTGCTCTGGTGTGATGTACGTATAGGCCTATATAATTGGCTACAGCATATCATATACTGTGGATTCTCTACTTCATGTTTTAAGTCCTCATACTGGTATAGATTGTGCATTCCTGCCTTCCTATCCATAATATTAGGCCTACCATGGCATGGTGCTATAGGCCTACTGGAGAATGACAAGATGTCTACAAATAAAGGTATAGGCTATATATCCTCTTCTGTCTTGGTCCTGATGAATAAGAAATGACATACACACAGCCAGATGTTTTAAATAGTTGCATGAGAAATTGTGTCGCAACACACACACACACACCCACACCCGCACACACACACACACACACACACACACACACACACACACCACAGTGTTGGCGTGCATATAAGTGGTGCCCCCTGCTGTCAGAGGCACAACAGGTCCTCCGCGACTCCCGCCGTCCTTTATTGTCGCGGCTCTCCGATGCCGTCGGTCTAATGATGTCTCTAACGACGTCACGTGACCTATTGGCTGTCTATTGGTCCGTGGGGTAAAAGCCGCGCGGCGCTCATTTGCCGAGATAATGGGCACCTCGGGGAGCATACCGGGAAAAGACAAAAACACACGCGCCACTTTTTGTGTAGGCTATATTGTTTTTATGATCGCTTGGTTGTTTTATTATTTTGTATTTATTTTTGTTTTTATTTTTTTATTTTTTTGCTTAATCGCCATGGCGATTCCCCGATAATTGACTGTGCGTGTTTGAGTCATGTTCGGTGCCCAAAAAGCAAAGGCTGGGAGCGCGTGCGTGCGTTGGGAGACAAACCGAGATCTCGGTTCAGACCGCGGTATCGACCCAGTAGTCTTGTAGCCTTTTTTTTTTTTTTTGAATAATTCCTAAAAGCTCAAAGTCCTACAATGAAGTCCGGACGAAATAACTTCAAAATGTCCGCCGTGTGTAACACAGACTAAGCACAGCAGTGAAGTGCTGCTCCGGGAGGGAGGCTGAGATGGGTACCGCGGGCCAAATCACAGCGTGTCTACATCTCAACCGGTCCCAAAACAATGGGCCCTCGCGCCACTGTAATTAGCCGACAATGCACGTGTCACTCACTCCCTATAAATATGAATAAGACAGATGGATAAAGGTTCAATTTACATTTAAATTTACTTTCTTGATAGACAGACATGCGCAGCTTTTAAGAGCCCCAGCCGTAGGCCCGAGGAAGTGGAGGCTCCCGTCCTTTTGTGTGTCAATCTCCTCTTCACGTGATGTCTGAAATCTGGATAAATTCTCGCCTAACTCTATTCTGGCCTAAGTGTTTGTTGTGTATATAAACGGGGTAAATGTATGAATTACACGCAGGCATAGGCTGTACCACCAGCTGCTTATGTCTGGTGCACCGAAGAAATTAATCTAAATATCAATCATGGTGTTTAACCTTCCTGGGGAAACCATTATGTATTATATTCTTTTGAGCAGGGTTCATAATATACAGCATGCAGTGTGTGTGTGTGTGTGTGTGTGTGTGTGTAAGTAGTAAAAGTAAGTAAAATGTATTCATATAGCACTTTTCGCAGACATAATTCACAAAGTGCAGACCAGGTGCATACAGGTTAATGAAAAGCCGGTCTAAACAGGTGCATCTTTATCTGCCTTTTAATAGAGTCCACAGCAGACCAGTGTAGGCAGAGCAGTCCATAACTTAGGTGTTACGGACTCAAAAGCTTGATCACCCCGGGTCATAAGCCGGGTGCGTGGGACGGACAGCAAGTTCAACATATTTGGCCTAAGAGAGCGAGCTGATGAGTATGGGTGAAGTAGTTCAGCCACATATGCAGGAGCCTGACTGTGCAATGCTCTGCATGTAAGAATGAGAATTTTAAACTGAATCCATATATGCAACAGGGAGCCAGTGAAGAGATTTAAGTACAAGGGTAATGCGAGACCGTCTATTTTGACCTTGCCTTGCGGCAGCATTCTGGATTGACTGATGACGATCAAGAGCAGACATACTAAGGGAAGAGAAAACAGTTACAGTAGTCAATGCGAGATGAGATGAAGGCATGTATAAGCATGTCAACTTCAGCAGTTGAAACTAGAGATCTTAATTTATTAATATTTCTTAAGTGGAAAAAACAAGATCTGGTCAGCTGCTTAAGATGGGTGTCGAACAACGACGATTTATCAAATATTACCCCTGAATTACGCAGGTTGGGGCGGACAGCAGAGGAAAGAGGCCCAAAACATTGCATGATCGTGGGGGCAGCCTTTTCTGGAGCAACAACCTGAACCTCCCTCTTATCAGCAATGAGCTGTAAGAATTGTTCAGCTTACCAGTCCCGAATAGCGTTTAGACAGTCAAGAAGCCTAGATAACTTAAAAGCCTCACTGGGTTTAAATTAAAAATTGAGTTGGATATCATCCGCATATAAATGGTAAGCAATATTAAATTTGTTTATGATCTGTCCCAAGGGCAGCATAATAAAGAGAATAACAGGGGCCCCAGAACCAAGCCCTGCGGGACACCACAGGACAGTGGAGAAGAATCAGACACAAAGTCTCCAATAGAGATGGTGAAACTTCTGTCAGTGAGATACGATGAAAACCAGTCTAAAGCTATGCGTGACATGCCCAACCAATCACATAACCTCTTAATCAGGATATGATGGTCTACTGTGTCGAACGCGGAACTGAGGTCAGAGCAATCACCCGCATCAGAGGAAATTAAAATATTATTAGAAACTCTCAGAAGAGCAGTTTGTGTGTGTGTGTGTGTGTGTGTGTGTTTGCATATGTGTATGTGTGTGTGTGTGTGTGTTTGCATATGTGTGTGTGTTTGTTGCAGTCTATAGGCCAACGTTGTTAGGTAGGCTATATATTGAACTGAGTTTTTACTGAGAGGTTTTTTCTATTTCACAGCATAGAAGTGTAGCCTGCTGTAGTATTTTAGACTTGCGTCAATACAACGTTGCGTGTCTGCAGTATACAGTATATAACATCAGTCACAGTGATTGTTGAGTATGAAACGCTTTGTTGTACTAGCTCTCTTTCACCACTAGGGGGTGCCTCAGCCCATTAAACTCACGACTGAAGTCGTTTTTCTTTTTTAGATGGTGATATCTATGTTTTAAACCAACACACGCGCACGGGCACACACACACACACACACTCTCTCTCTCTCTCTCTCTCTCTCTCTGCACATGTGGAAGTTATTTAGGCATACACATAAAATCTGTACTATTTAATTGACAATGAAAGAGTCACTTATGATTTAAGGCCTATTATTTAAATGACTTATGCGTCCATCCAACAGTATCGACAGTCAGTATTTTTTTATGCTATTAGCTAAATAATGGTAGAGTGTATACATGCCTTAAAAGCAAAAATACAATTACACATTTTACCCTGCTAGTAAATCTCACCCTATAAGCCTCAGAGACAGCCAGATAATAGGCCCTACTCCTTAATGGCTTCTGTCTTACGCTAACACTAAAGCTCTGCCTCGCCACCAGCTGCCTCCCAGGGTAAAAAGTGTATTTTCTACCAAATTCAATTGGTAAGCATCCTGAGTCTTCCTGTGGGCAGCTCGCGGCTGCCCCCGAGTCAGCAGAATAATATATCTTACAGGGGGGGGGGGGGGGGTCACCTGGACACCAATGCTATATTAAACTTTGTATTAGTATTTGCCTAATAAAGAACAGGATCCTTTCAAGCTACTACAACAAGGATGTATTGCTTTTGAAATGGGGGAGCCGGATCATGACAGAGCGTTTTAGCTAGAGGCAGGGCAGAGTCTCTGAGATCAGAGGTAGTATCATGTTTGATTTGTAACCCAGGGGCCTCAGGGGCCACAACAAAATACTTTTTTATAGTCGCTGTCTCAGAAGCAGCTATAGCTAGACAACGGTCCCCCCTCCCATGGATGCACCTAGACTTACTGTCCTGTATCTGAATTCACCAAGTCGCTTTGACTGGAAAAGAAAGTGTCTGCTAAATGACTCAATCATAATGTTAAATAGTCTTTTTTGGCATACAGTAGTGTTGCTGTGTTCGATGGCTGCTCTTCTGAGACGTGCTAAAGGGTCTAAAACAATGGCAATGATCTTGCCATTGTTTTCCACAAAACCCAAAACTGTGAGTCGTGAATGGACAGTTTTAGTTATTTCGAACGTCTCTAATTTTACATAATTCTGCAGAAAAGTGTTGGCTGCAAGCTACAAAGCACAGGTTTAAAGTAAAATTGTTTCAGAAAGGTTGGCTTTGCAGACACAGTCTTCCCACACAAAGCATGCACTCAAACAAACACCATCATCTCTAGCCCTGAAACACAAACACACACATGACTATCTGCTTGGCTGTTTCCAAAAGGGCTCTTAAATGGCTGTATTTCCCCAGTCTTGCATCTTTATATTTTATTTCTAGGTCACAGTCCACACTTTTAATTCAGGTAATTACTTTCATTTTCCAC
>JAOPHQ010000419.1:0-30000 GCA_030340625.1 Merluccius polli
CTTTGACACTAAAGTCACCTCTTCAGTGTTCGGTTCTGCCGAGGCATTTTCACCAGATAATATCAACAAATCAAAGTGTAGCGTGGCAATTTGTTTTCTTCATCTACTGCCCTCACTCACATGTCATGTCACATGGTAGCGCCGTGTGTACGTGAACCACGTGGCCAAGTGTTTGCCCCCCTCTGATTGGTTAGATTGTGTAAAACACTTATTTTTTTATCGCAGCTTTGTGATTTGAAAATCGCGTTCTATCACATCGCGATGTTGGTTTAAATTTGAGTAATCGTTCAGCCTTAATTACAGTAAAGTGATGAAACGAATGAGGAAATACTCAGTACTTTTCATTTGTACTTTTCAATTATTTAATTCACACAGGATATAGGTATATACAAAAATAGACTTTACCATGTATCGTCTTTCAGTGTTCACGTGTTGTAGTCCAAATGAATTATGACAAGATGAGAAGTCCTATACTAACTTTAATCGGATACTTAAATGCCCTTTTTAAAAGGTATTTTGAATTCATAAGGGTATCATAAGTATATCAAATGTCTTGTAAGTAAGTCCTCGTGGTTATTTCGATCATGAGTCTTTCCCATATTGTTCAGCCCTACCCTAGGGAAAATGGGTGAAGATTAGAGGATAGTGTTAATCAGGGTGGGGATCTTTGTTGATTTTTGCTCTGGTTGAAGTCTAAAAAAGACATCTTTTTCTCAGCACTTCATCTTGGTGTCTCCCCAACATAACGCTTTGCTTGCCAGTGTCCTTATTTACAGAAATCACTGGGAATATCTGGTCATCAGTACTGGCGAACAGAGCATGCATAATTGATTGATTTTCTTTTTGTTTTTAAACAAATTAATCATATCATACTAAGCCATGTTTTTCCTCTTAGTTGCTAGGAAGAGTCGCAGGCCAACGGACCTCTACCAGGTCCCTGCCATGGCTCTATCCCTGCCAGCAGAGTCCACTCTGCCGGACATCCCGGCAGCGGTCCTCACAACTTCTGGTCAGTTCTCCCCATTTTATGCACGTCTCATAAGAGGGAACATTAAAGGGGACCTATTTCACCACCAGGTGTGAGTGTGATTAGCCATTACAAGCCAGTGTTTCCCATTAATTACTTAGACTATGGCGGCCCGCCATGGTCTAATTTGTCCCGCCACAGTCTCAGAATGAACCGAAAAAAATTCTTACATAATAACAATTAAGATCTGTAACTTGTGTTTCGCGCCACTGCTTAAGCATCTCTCACTCCCAGTCAGCCGCTCCGCCCCTCCCCTCCCCGCTGAACGCGGCGCGCGCACACTCATACATACACACGCGCGCGCACTGGAATAGCGTTACCTGACAGCATCCGAGACGTCAGGGCACCACATCGTTTGAGGTAAGTAACGTTAACAAACTTTACAGTATCCACTAGTTCAAACACTCTGACAACGTAAGTTAACTTAACGTTTACAAGGCGTCGCGGACGAGTGCCCCGCGATTCGCGAGCCTTGTAACTAACGCAGGGCTGATAGCGTTCCGCCACCACGCCGGAATTCCGGCGTACCGACGTGTCTGAAAAAAAAAAATCAGGTTCGCGTTCGCGTGGTCTGACATCGTGCATCGTAATGGCTGACTCCATCGCGATGCCACGCCCCTCTCTTCTATAGTTATTACCTAAACACTTTGCAGGGATTGCTCTGTAAATAAATTGAAAATATAACTAATGGTCCATATAAGTGCTGTAAGTTAACTAGTGCTGCCCCCTAATAGTCGGCTTAGTCGATCGACGGAGGCTTAGTCGAATACGTTTTCATTAGTCGAGCGAAAAGTAAAACATTAAAATAAAAAGGCATGAGCATCGCAAACCAAATACATCCGTGGTCGCAACAAGCCCTGATTTAACTCATCGCTGCAGAACTACTGACCAATAGGCCTACACCTGGGCAGGTAGACACCTGGGCAGGTAGACACCGCTAGACACACGGGACTCATACCGGTGATCCCTGTGTCTGATCTCTGTAATTCGGAGCGTGAATATCGGTTGAACGTCTAATACCTTTCTAACTTTAAAAAACACTTTAGTATTTTTTAAGACGATAGTCGCACATCCCTCGTAACTACGCCGTGAAGGTGAACCCTCCCGGACTCCGCTATTAACATGAACCGCTCCGCCGGAGGAGCGCCGCACATCCACACGCACCGGACTGCGGTCCAGCCAGCCGTCTCTCGGTTTCGCGTGGTCAAGCAGCCGCTCCAACATTTTCAAGTGCGCCCTTATTGCCGACTTTATGGCAAATACTTTGAGACAACTGGGAAAGTCAGCGCTAGCTTACTGCAGCGTGTGGAAACTTCCGGTTTTCAAAATAAAACGTGGGTATTAAATGTATTAAACGTTTATTTAAAAAAATATGAAGAATGTTAAGATTTGATTTAAAAAAAAAAAGAAGAAACAAAAAGAAAGTAAGAGTTGTGTCTCACAAAACAAGTATGATCCTGCACTGATTTTGAGCCAATAGGTCACATCACCTGAAAGGAGTGCTCATATTTACATGATGAAATGTATTGGCAGGGATGGATTACTGACCAGGCCCAGGGTCCCAAGAGCTCTGCTGCTCTACACAAAGATGCTACTGTAATATAGGCTTATATTTGGTTTGTTCATCTCATGCCTGAATATTGTCAATTTATTTCCACAAAATTCAGCAGAACCTAATCCAAATTGTCTTCCAGGGGAGCATACCCCTGGATCCCGCTTGACAATTATGTTGATCAGGGCATATATCTTGGCTTTTCTGTTAACCACGTTTGCTTAATTTCTTTGATGGCTCAGATGTATGCTCTAGTTGATTTTGTGTTTTCACCATTCGTATCTATACAACCAATGTGTTTATGATTAAATTGTTCACAAGAGCACACAGGTCTTCATATATCTAGCCTCTTAATTTTGCTTTCAAAGTGCACCAGATTGATGCATTTAACTTTAAAATGTAAAAAAAAATCTTCCGGGGGAGCATGCCCCCGGACCCCCCTAGAGCAGAGGTCTCATAGTCAAGGCCCGCGGGCCACTTGTGGCCCGCCGGCCGACATTTTGTGGCCCCCGAGTGGACATCAGTATGTAATGTTAATGTGGCCCGCGTGTCTTTACCAAACGCGCTTTGGCCCGCATGGGCTACCATAGCAGGCAGCCAGCCGGGTTGCTAGGAAACGCAGCAAGCAACGGAGTGACACCAAGTGGAAGCGTAGCGGTCCTCATTCATCACATCATGTCCCTCTCAAAACCCACTGGGAAAAGAAAGGTCGACGATGACCACAGACAATTTCATGAAAGATGGGAGTTAGAATATTTTTTTGTTGAGCACAGGGGAACCCCTACCTGCCTTGTATGTGCTGAAAAAGTTGCCGTTGTCAAAGAATACAACATCAGACGCCACTACTTAACGAGGCATGCCGAGGAGTATGCGAAATACCGGGGAGATGAGAGGGAGAAGCGAGTCATAGACCTAAAGAAATGTTTCACCTGGCAACAAACTCTCTTTAGGAAACCAACCGACGAGGCTGATAAAGCAGTAAAGGCCAGCTACACACTGAGCGAGATGATCGCTAGGGCAGGAAAGCCTTTTACAGAAGGCGAGTTTATTAAGGAGTGTATGTTGCAGGCTGCGAGTATTGTCTGCCCCGAAAAGAGAGCTCAGTTTGCCAGCATCAGCCTGTCACCTAACACAGTGGCAGAGCGTGTTACCGAGCTGTCAGGTAACATTTATGGCCAGCTACGTGACAAAGTCAAAGACTTCCGTGCTTACTCAGTGGCCCTGGATGAGAGCACAGACACCACTGACACTGCCCAACTGGCCATATACGTCCGTGGTGTAGATGATAAGTTTCATGTAACGGAGGAATTACTCAGGGTTATCCCTATGTGTGGCCAAACCACTGCGCAGGAGATATTCCGCCAGCTGTGTGATGCCCTCTCGGATGCTGGTCTGTCATGGAAAAGGTTGGCTGGGATAACTACAGACGGAGCGCCTTCAATGACAGGGAGGAAGAATGGACTTGTTGCACTTGTGCAAAAAAAATTGGAAGAGGAGGGTGTGGAGGAGGCAATCGCTCTGCACTGCATCATCCACCAGCAGGCCCTAGCCTGCAAATGCCTAAAGTTTAAACACGTGATGTCTGTTGTGGTGAAGGTCATAAATCGACTCAGATCTAAGGGCTTAAAGCACCGTCAGTTCCGGGCTTTTCTGGAGGAGATCGAGTCAGCGTACGAAGATGTTCTGTACTTCACAGAGGTAAATATTCCTTGTTTACGTATACCTTCTCTCGGTCCGTTAATATTTCTTATATTCTCTCCCCCCCCCCCTCTCTCTGTCCCTCCTCTGTCTGTCTCAGACTCACACACTCACACACACACACACACACACACACACACACACACACACACACACACACACACGCACACGCACTCACTCACGCACACACACACACACACACGCGCACACAAGGGGGGGCACCACCAGATGCGCATTTCTCCTTGCCGCCCGGTCAGCAAGCGCCTCGGACCCTCAGCTGTGTGTCTGTGGCTATGTGTAGCCTGTGTCAATGTGTGTGTTAATCTCTCTTGCGCTCTGTGAAGATGAATAAACACAAATCGCGCACCGCGAGCCTGGCGCAGAGGTGCGCGCTCTGGCTCATCTGGCACAATCGGTTAACGGGGCCGAAAGGAAACTGGCTTCGCTCCGCGGCTATTTCACGTCCGACGTCGATGTTAAACACACGTTGTTATTGATATTGTAGCGTCCGACCCGACGTAACTACAACAACATAACACAAACTTATCTGACAGATCTCACTTTTTCCTCTGCTCCTCACTCACACACACACACACACACACACACACACACACACACACACACACACACACACACACACACACACACACACACACACACACACACACACACACACACACACACACACACACACTCTCTTCTCGTTAAGTGTTCTTTTTCTGTTAGGTTATTCTTTCTTTTTCTTTTCCTTCTCTTTCTTACCTGTTAGTGTATGAAGACAATTAATTTAATTTAATTTGATTTCAGGTACGCTGGCTCAGCAGAGGGAACATGCTAAAGCGGTTCTTTGAGTTAAGGAATGAAGTGAAAGCCTTCATGGAGCAGGATGGCATGGAGGCTCCTGAGCTAAGTGACCCAAAGTGGCTCATGGACTTCGCTTTTCTGGTCGATATCACACATGAGCTGAATGTGCTCAACAAGAAGCTACAGGGCCCAGGCCAGCTGGTCAGCGCTGCCTATGATAATGTGAAAGCGTTCTCCACAAAACTGGTCTTATGGAAAACCCAGGTCTCTCAGAAAAACCTCTGCCACTTCCCAGCATGCAAGGCACTTGCAGACAAAGGTACACCATTCAGTTGTGAGGAGTATGTTGAAGCCATTGTGAAGCTACAGGAGGAGTTTAATCACAGGTTTGCAGACTTTAAAACACACAAGTCCATCTTTCAGATTTTTGCCAACCCCTTTTCCTTTGATGTGGAAGATGCTCCCCCTGTGCTTCAAATGGAGCTCATTGACCTACAGTGCAGTTCTGATCTCAAAGCCAAGTTCAGGGATGTGAATGGGAATGAAGAGAAGCTTGGACAGTTTATGAGAGAATTGCCCGCCACCTTCCCTGAGCTGTCCAGGATGTTCAAGAGGACCATGTGCCTTTTTGGGAGCACATATCTATGTGAAAAGCTCTTCTCCACCATGAACTTCAACAAGTCCAAGCACAGGAGCAGACTTACAGATGCACATCTCCAAGCCATACTGAGAGTTTCAACCGCCTCTTCCCTCAAGCCAAATGTGGCTCAGCTGTGTGAGAGGAAGCGCTGTCAGGTCTCTGGCTGCAAAAAGTAGACAAGAGAGTCCTATGTTCTGAAGAACTGTTCATTGTTCACTTTAAAAAAGAGACTTGTTCTTACTTCCCTGGGTAAAAAAGGTAAAATTAAAATTAATTTTTTTTTCAGAGGAATTTATGTTTATAATTACTGTTCATGCACTTTGAGATTGTTGACAGTGCAATACAAATTTAATAATAATAATAAATGTCTGTTGAGGAACTGTTATGTAAT
Organism: Merluccius polli; assembly: GCA_030340625.1. NCBI lineage: Eukaryota > Metazoa > Chordata > Actinopteri > Gadiformes > Merlucciidae > Merluccius > Merluccius polli. Next base: position 6,113 of record JAOPHQ010000419.1, read on the forward strand.
AATAAATACTGTGAAGGTTGGAACAGTTGTTTTCTAAAAGGTTAAATTAAAAAAATATATATATATATATTTTTTCAGAGGAATTTATTTATGTTCTGTTTATGCACTTTGAGAATGTTGTTGAACTGTTGATGAACTGTTAATAAATATTGAGAAAATTGGAACCGTTTTTTTTTTTTTTTAATACTAAACACCCTTTTTAAGAAATACTTGAGTACTTGTGGCCCAACCTCAGCCAGGCTCCCCCTCCAGTGGCCCCCAGGTAATTTGAGTTTGAGACCCCTGCCCTAGAGGGTCCGAGATCCACCCACCATAGTCTCACAAAATCCTGTGGGAAACACTACAAGCCATTTCAAAATCTACCCTACAGTGACATCATCACACGTGGGAGTGTCCACCCGGATGTGATAGACAGATAGATCAGCCTGTAACAGCCTACCCAGTGGACTGTACCAACTGGTAGGCTGATCTATCCATCATACATCTGGGTGGACACTCCCACTTGTGAGGTCACGTAGAGGGTAGATTTTGAAATGGCTTGTAATGGCTAATCACACTCACACCTGGTGGTGAAATAGGCCCCTTTAAGACTAAATGGGAGATGATGGGTGAATGGTTTTCACGTTGATACAGCCTTCTTCAGCGTTGCAGTGTCTTAATAACTTTTTAGATGCATTCATGGCTATGGTATCGTGTGATACAATTCATGATTATCAAGCAACTATAGAGAAAGCAAATAATCATTTTACTGGTTTATGCAAAACCACGATGCATGGCTTCATGAGACATGGCGGCTGTCCTGTAGTGGTTTTCCATAGCTTTCTGCCTTTGCATACCTGCTAAACCCTAGACAATAAGACCAAACTAAAACATGCATTGCACCAATAGCGATCTCAGGCTTAGGGGTAAGTTGTCCTTCCTTAACTGAATGCCACTCCTCTTCCTCCCTCAGCCATGGCAAACCAGCAGGGCAAGCAGTCAGCGGCGGCTCCGCCTCTGATCAGCAAATCCACTGGCGAGAACGAAGATCCGCAAAACCGACACCGGGCACCTGCAGCTAAAGGTTGGCACATTTTCTCAGCTGATCACATTCACCTGCAGCTAAAGGTGGGCATGAAAAAAAAAAGATAATTCCCACTAATAGTGAATCATATCACAATCGCAAAATATTTGCAATATGATTTTTTTTGTTTGCCATATAGTTCATCTCTATTTAGTAATGAAAATGTGATTCTGTGCCACAGGGTTACTAGTCCAGGTGGAGATGTGGGTCACTCCACTCCATTCCTTTTCATACAAATTTTGAAACTTGTGATTCTTGGTTGATTAACGTTTTAATGATGTTTACTCCTCACCTCAGGCAGGAGGAAGACCATGGCACCCCCGGACCTAAACAAGGGCAACAAGAGACTGTCCTGTCTTGCCAAACCTCCTGATGCACAGGGCAAACGGGGAAAAGTATAAATGCTTTATTTGATCTAATTTCGGTGTAAATATCTGGACTTTTTAACTAATATTCCTCTCTGCCTACCTCCTAGTTTGTAGAGGGTAACAGACCCAACCAGAAGTTCTACCAGATGATCCAGGATTTCAAAGAGACTCTTGAAATAACACCAATGTCAGAGGCTGATGTGGTAAGATTGGCCTAGAAACGGGAGATGAACTGTTATTAATCTGCCATCTCTACCGAAGACGTTTTTTATTTTTTCATTCTTCAAAGCAACAGTACTCAACTAAACTGCCCCTTTTTTTAATTACAGATGGAAACCCATAGGATTTGTGTCTGCGTGCGCAAGCGACCACTCAACAGGCAAGGTAAGATTGGAGGAGAAAAGCCTGGAAAACTTATGGAATTAAAAAATATTTTTTCCAGGCCTGGACATGTTTTGGGAATTAATGGTATAACCATAAGCTTTTGGAAAAGTAATGTAAATGCAAAACCATGGTCAGAATTTATATCGGTTTATTTAAATGACATTTGTAATTTGTCTTTCCCGGTATGATGAGCATAATAAAGCCACTGACCAACTCTTGACTCTTTTCTTTGTACCAGAGGTGATCAGAAAGGACATAGATGTGGTCTCTATACCTGGGAGAGGCTCTCTGCTTGTCCATGAGCCAAAGCAGAAGGTGGACCTCACCAAGTACTTGGAAAACCAGGTGTTCCAATTTGACTACTCCTTCGACGAAACCGCCACCAACGAGCTAGTCTACAAGTAATGAAGATATTGTTCTTTCACTTTTTGTAACCCGGTCGTTTCAGAACTCGGGACTTTAGACTGAGTGTTACAAATATTTAAATAATAGTAATAATAGCAGTAACAATAATATTCTCTATAGTTGTTCACACGAACAAGCTGGCAAATTAGTGTGTTGGAAGCCACGCTTTTCTTATCTATTCTTGACTGAACATAACAAAAAAATGCAGGTTTTGCCTCTTTTTTTTGGTATCAAATGGTACAATTTTTGTCCCCTTACAGGTTCACAGCCAAACCCCTGGTCCATGCTGCTTTTGAAGGTAGCATGGCCACATGTTTCGCCTACGGCCAGACAGGAAGTGGAAAAACCCACGTGAGTCTTGATGAACGTGATCCACAAAGGGTTTAGTTTTCTGTTGGATGGAGGTAGCACATACATGATCCTCCTCCCTCATGATTTTTTTTCAGACCATGGGAGGGGACTTTCGCGGCAAGCTCCAGAACAGCACCAACGGCATTTACTTCTTGGCAGGTAGGCCCTTGAGTCATTCTCTTGAAAGCATTTTCATTGGACGCAAAATTAGTAAACGCCCCTGAGTGCAGAATTAATCATCAAACATTTGAAACTGTTTAACAGGAAGAGAAAAGACAGGGATTTTGATGTGAAAATACACAAAAATAAATGTTTTGACATCTAACAAGAGATAAATGAATAATGGTAAATTAATTTATATAGCGCTTTTCAGACCAGTGGCCACTCAAAGCGCTTTACAATTTTGCCTCACATTCACCCATTCACCCACCATCACTCATTTCATTGGGCCTTTAATAGTGGCATCCAATAAAGATCCTAAATAACAAAGGAGAAGAAATCTAATGTCATCAACATCAATATTGGTTTCCTAATCATCTGGACATGTGAATAATGGATTAGTCTGCTGTTTATTAATCATTGTCTGGGAATTAGCTAGTGTTTTTCCGTCCATCAATTGTATGCCATTGCCAATTGAATAACCTGTCTATTGGAGTAGACGGCGTCGTAAAGCGGGAACATTTAAGAGAAAACAAAACAAAGTTGAGCTTCATTATTTGAGCATACAGTTATGGTGCATTAGATTGCTTGTACTATGGACACAGAACTATGATTACTTGTACTACGGGCATTTTTAAAGTAGAACAAGGCTATTCCCATCTCTGTGACCATGCAACTACTAACTCCAAACGTACATGTCCCTTTCAGCCCAGGAGGTCTTCAGCCTGCTGAACCACAGGAAGTACAGCAAACTCAATGTTTCCCCATACGTCAGCTTCTTCGAAATTTACAACGGCAAGGTAGGGCCAAATGGGGCTCTGTGTAGGGCCTAACAGGCCCTTAATGTAGGGCTGCAACTTACAATTATTTTCATAAGATTAGTTTCATAGTCAACGATATCAACGATAATTTATTTGATAATTTTTTATGGTATCATTTAGTCTAGAAAATGTCATACATAATGGCAAATTCCATCACAAGTCCAAAGTGATGTCTTAAATGTTTGAATTTGAATTTCTGAAGCATCAAGCAGCAAATGTTTGATATTTGTTCTTGACAAATGACAAACGATTAATCAGTTATAAAAATGTTATTGGATTTAATTTAATCGACTAATCGCCACAGCCCTAATTGAATGTATTGCCTCCTAAAACTATACTACATTTCCTATGGATGGGAACTGAGGAGAGTGTTTTTGTGTGGTGGTTTCAGGTGTTCGACCTGCTGAACGAGAAGGCCAAGCTGCGTGTCCTGGAGGACGATAAGCAGCAGGTGCAGGTGGTCGGTCTGGAGGAGGTCTTCGTCACCAAGACGGATGATGTCATCAAGCTGCTAGAGATGGGCAGTGCTTGCAGGTAGGGCCGGGCAATATGGCCGAAATCTTCTATCCCGATATACACTCACCGGCCACTTTATTAGGTACACCTGTCCAACTGCTCGTTAACGCAAATTTCTAATCAGCCAATCACATGGCAGCAACTCAATGCATTTAGGCATGTAGACATGGTCAGGACGATCTGCTGCAGTTCAAACCGAGCATCAGAATGGGGAAGAAAGGTGATTTAAGTGACTTTGAACGTGGCATGGTTGTTGGTGCCAGACGGGCTGGTCTGAGTATTTCAGAGACTGCTGATCTACTGGGATTTTCACGCACAACCATCTCTAGGGTTTACAGAGAATGGTCCGAAAAAGAGAAAATATCCAGTGAGCGGCAGTTCTGTGGGCGCAAATGCCTTGTTGATGCTAGAGGTCAGAGGAGAATGGCCAGACTGGTTCGAGCTGATAGAAAGGCAACTGTAACTCAAATAACCACTCGTTACAACAGAGGTATGCAGAAGAGCATCTCTGAACGCACAACACGTCGAACCTTGAGGCGGATGGGCTACAGCAGCAGAAGACCACACCGGGTGCCACTCCTGTCAGCTAAGAACAGGAAACTGAGGCTACAATTCGCACAGGCTCACCAAAATTGGACAATCGAAGATTGGAAAAACGTTGCCTGGTCTGATGAGTCTCGATTTCTGCTGCGACATTCGGATGGTAGGGTCAGAATTTGGCGTCAACAACATGAAAGCATGGATCCATCCTGCCTTGTATCAACGGTTCAGGCTGGTGGTGGTGGTGTAATGGTGTGGGGGATATTTTCCTGGCACACTTTGGGCTTATTAGTACCAATTGAGCATCGTGTCAAAGCCACAGACTACCTGAGTATTGTTGCTGACCATGTCCATCCCTTTATGACCACAGTGTACCCATCTTCTGATGGCTACTTCCAGCAGGATAACGCGCCATGTCATAAAGCGCAAATCATCTCAGACTGGTTTCTTGAACATGACAATGAGTTCACTGTACTCAAATGGCCTCCACAGTCACCAGATCTCAATCCAATAGAGCACCTTTGGGATGTGGTGGAACGGGAGATTCGCATCATGGATGTGCAGCCGACAAATGTGCAGCAACTGCGTGATGCTATCATGTCAATATGGACCAAACTCTCTGAGGAATGTTTCCAGTACCTTGTTGAATCTGTGCCACGAAGGATTAAGGCAGTTCTGAAGGCAAAAGGGGGTCCAACCCGGTACTAGCAAGGTGTACCTAATAAAGTGGCCGGTGAGTGTAAGTCCTTTTAATATCTCGATAATGATATAGCATGTTTTCTGGTAATTCAATAGGCTATATAAAATAACCACATGGTAAAGCCTATTTTTGTATACTCCTTTTATGAATTAAATACTTGCAAATGAAAATGAAAAGTACTAAAGAGTATTTTCTCATCACTTTACTGTAATGCAGCCTTTAAAACCAGGAAAAGACGACACTTATCACGATATTATGAAATCTAAGATGATATCTAGTCACGTATCACAATATCGATAGAATATCGATATATTGCCCAGCCCTTGAGTGCCGATATGTATTATGGTTCTGTAAATATTGTGATATGATGGTAAGACATTTCTTTTGGTACAATTTCATCTTTTGCGGGGTTTAACATATTGGTTTAATGCCAAAAGGAACAGAATGTAGTTGATGTGTATTGACTAGGTGAATACCGTCTGTAGGATGTCCCATTAATTTGCTGAATCTAGGATAACATTGACATTTCTGGCTTAAAATGTTTTGAGTCAACCTGCCGATGCAAATATTGCGGAAGCAAAGAATCTCGCTACTCAACGTGACTCACATTTGTTTTACCCAACCGCTCGTTCAAACGGTCCATCCACAATTGTACGTTTGGGTCACGTGCGATTTATCTTACGACGATCCGGCTATAATCAGTGTTGTAGTACTCGAGTCCGGGACTCGGACTTGAGTCCGACTCGTGAGCTAAATTTAGAGACTCGTGACTTGACTTGGCCTCGAGCACTGAATGACTCGAACTTGACTCGGACTCGTGCATTAGGGACTCGAGAATTAAGACGAGGACTCGACTTTTTTTTAATGTCATTAGGCTATAATAGGAATATGCCATTATTCTATAATTTGGTATATGTTTAGTGCAAGGGAATGTTACTGCTTCATGTTATACATCACACGTAACTAAGTTAATAACGTAACTAACGTAACGTAATTACGTAACTACGTAAATAACCCACACAGCAAAAGGACTCCGCGACGGATCCGCCGCGGAGGTATCACGGCTTTCGGAACGGATCCGCGAAACGGACCCGTATGGGGGTCCACTTGCACGCCGCGTTGAATCCGGAAGTGGATCGCGGACCCGCCGTGGCTCATAACCATGTTATGAATAGCTTGAATAGCTTGAATACCATAAGACATGGTTATGTATGTGCAAATAAAGCACATTAGAGTTGCATTTCTGAGTTATTATTAAGAGGACAGGACAGTAGTTATGAGCACTAGAGTTAAAAACAGTAAAATACATATGAAAGTTCATAGCTGCCGCCATTAGGACGCGCCTATGAGCTGCGGCACAACAGTTATGTTTTTTTTAAGTGTAACAACATGTATGCTTACCTTAGTGCTGACTCGGACTCGACTCGACTCGATTTGGATCAATAGGGACTTGACTCGTATGAGTAGTGGACTCGACTGGGATTTTTTTTTTTATGACTTGGACTTGACTCGGACTCGTACACTGGAGACTCGAGCCTGGACTCGGACTCGAGGCATAGTGACTCGACTACAACACTGGCTATAATACAACACTTCTCCAATGTTGCCCTCCATTTGCTTGCCCACTCCCAAGAACGTCCGGCCAGACCTCGGCCAACGCCAACTCGTCGCGCTCCCACGCCATCCTGCAGGTCACGCTGCGCCACAACGACCGCGCAGCCTCGCTCTACAGCAAGTTCTCCCTGGTGGACCTGGCGGGGAACGAGCGCGGGACGGACGTCAACAGCAACGACCGTAACACGCTGGTGGAGACGGCCGAGATCAACTGCAGCCTGCTGGCACTGAAGGTATGCCAAGCGGCTGCATGGGGCCGGTGGTTAGGGTTAGGGTTAGGCCAAAATATGACTTTCTGAAATTCAAAGATTCTAACTTCTCATTTATTTTACTTTGATTTCCACTTGGCCAAACTTGACATTTAGGGAGCATTGTGTAGTAATATGTGCACTAAGCTTATCGCTTAAATTGCTTTCAGGGTTTCCTTTTGAAATGTTCCAATCAGTAAATATTTCCGTGTGCATAGGACATGCACCGCATGCCGTGTATTCTGTCGCCTGCGTTTATCAAGTTGGTGTTTCAATGTCCTCGTGTGTCTGTTTTCAAGGAGTGTATTCGTTCCCTTGGAAAGAACAGTGATCACATCCCTTTCAGGATGAGCACTTTGACCAAGGTCCTTCGAGATTCCTTCATCGGAGAAAAGTCCAAGACTTGCATGGTACATTTTTATCTTCAAATCGGTCCTAGATTTTATCACCACAAAACACTGGGTTCATATGGTCGTGTTTCTACACGGATTACTTAAAAGGGCATTTCTAGAGCCATAGGTGATAAAATGCCTTTATATAAAACATTGGACATCATCTGAAAATAATCACAATAATTATAACTTTGATGCTTTTGATAATTTTCTTGTAGACTGTAACTTTAGAAACTGGTGAAAGGGTATTTAATATCAAAGTGTCTGTTCTCTAGTCCAACATTGGGTTTCTTTCTCTCCAGATTGCCATGGTCTCTCCAAGCATGACATCGTGTGACTATACACTGAACACTCTGCGCTATGCAGACAGGTAACACATAAGGGAGGGGTCTTGAATTTCATAATAATGACCGGCCCGCTGTACATTATCCCGCTTATTATATGGCTACTTACTAAAAGCAATAATTCGACACAGGTTTTTAAATTTTTTATTATTATTGATTTAAAAATGATTTTATTGCTTCCGCTAAAAAAATTAGTCTGTTAGATTCTACAGTTGGGAAAAGCGTCCATAGCAACGGTCTAATAGCAGACCGTTAAATTGCTGTAATTGGCCAATCAGAAACGAGTGTTCAGAATGATAATTTGCACGGCCTGGTTGTGTCCAGATATAGTCTGTTAATCTGACTTCCTGTTCTACGGCAGAGTCAAGGAACTCAACGGTCCCTCCAAAGCCAATGCAGCAGCCAAGCCACGAGACCCCATCAATAGCTCTTCAGACGAGGTCAGCCTATGTTCTTCTCTTCATTAAAAATACGTTTACATGAACGGATACGGACTACTGTATTCTGTTGGGTAAGACTGTTGAACCTTTCCTCAATGTCCTGCTGTAGGACTCGTCTGCGATGTCCAGTCTGAATGAGGTCGTCTCCGAGGTGACTCGGCTGAAAGAGGAGTTCCACGATGAACTTCAGGTGATGAATCTTATTTTTGTGTATTTACCCTTTTTTTGTAGGCATGGAAGTAGGGCTGAACAATTAATCAAAATATTACCAAAATCACAGGAGCTGCACTTTTTTGATAAGGGTAAAATGTGTCAATGTAAATGTATTACACCATTATAAATGAAGTACTGTAGTGCTGCAGAGATGCCCTGGCCTACAAATCTCTTCTTCAGATGAAAGAAAACATGTTTGTTTGGTGCAGACCCCAACAAATGTCACATCATTACTGTTTTTTCAGTGTAAATAATAATTGTGATTCAAAAATGCTTATTCCCAGTAGTGATATCATATCGCAGTCGCAATATCTGTCAAAATATACGCAATATGATTTATATATTTTTTACCATATTGTTCAGCCCTAAATGAAAGTTCCCCAACAACTTTCATACTCTTGCATTAAACAATTGTTGTTTCTTTACAGAGTGTCAATGAGTTTGCCAAAGAAATGGAACAGACCTCCTATAACGCTGACACTGCACTTCCCATTCTGGTGGATTGTGTCAGAAAAATGATGGGTTTGTACAAATGTTTCAATTCAATATGAAATTTGTTTTGGACTCACGCTGCAGTTTAAAATGCATCAGACAACCTCATCGACAACAACAATACAACATACCACAACACTATCACATATCGATATACTGTGTATAGTGGACAGACTAGGCTTTACAGAGATGTAGTGCATATAATGGATAGATTATTATTTTTATGTTTTTTGGAGATTTATATTTTGTCTCGTTTTTTTGCGGGATTTGGCCCTGGAAACAATTTTTGTGACGAAAACTGAATTTCAATCGTGTTTCCTACAGACAGCGTGTTGGCGCTGGAGTCTGCTGTGAAGCAGGAGGCGGCCAGGATGACGTCCGGTGGCCGTTAAAAAAAATAATGCTTTTCCTGTTTTTAGGCATTTTTGTTGGTTTTAACGTTGTATTCATTAATTTGAAATAAAGCACTTTTGTATGTGAAATTGTGGATTTAGTAAAGTAAGAAGAATATAAAGCAATATAATCCTAGTCTACTTATTTCTGTGTAATCTTTTTCCCTTTTTGTCTTTATGGGCTTTATCACTGTTAAAGTTGTACAGGTGGTGGGGGGGTGCCTCCTTTGTGTTATATTTTAAAAGGCTTCACTTGTATAGTCGATGCAAATTTCATTGCATAAACCACATAACACTAATATTCATGTGTCAGTTGGTATCAAAACAGCTTTTTGTGATTGAGTACGGAAACCAGCAGGGGCGCCAATTTACTGACAGACGAGGTTCTCATTTAGTGGCCTAGATTCTGTGCCAGAAATACATCTGGAAAGGCTTTACGTTGGATGTATGCGTGTGTATGCGTCGGCTGCAGTTCAAGTTGGGAGGATCCCGTTCGAAACCTTGTTAAGATTTTGGTTGTGATGATATATAATGAATGTTTGCTTAATAAAAAATCTAAAACTTACAGAAATGTATCCTTTCAGGCGGGCTGTGTCTGTATAGTTTATGAAGCCCCTTCATGTAACTGCACACTTCACCCAAAGCACCGACTGAACCTAAAATAACACGCTGGGTCCGGATGAATTGCTGCTGTGCTGTTGCACTGTTTTCCTGTCCTGCTTTGTTGTGTAGTCTTGTAAGTAAACTACAGATTGTATTTTTTCAGACAGTGTACCAACACTACGTTTCCACATAGCTCCTAATGACTTTTCCCATGTCGTTCAACGGCCGAAAAAAAACCCTCTAAATGCTCCTTTTACGGTGCGTTGACTGCTGGAAACTTGGATGTGTTTGTTTATCCACATGCACCTTCTGTCCCTCCCTCCCGCCGCACCACCCCCTCGCACCAGCACCCGCCAGCCGCCGCAAAATCCCGCCATGACATCAGCACATGGAGACAGCTGGAGAATGACCCCAGCTGCAGTTCAGCCTTGGCCTCAGTGTGGGAGGCCGCCCCCCCTCCCTCCCTCCGTCCCTCCCCCCTCTCTCTCTCTCTCTGTGCGGTACAACCACCGTCAGCCTCTCGTGTCTCCGGCCTGCCAGTGCTCCTTCACGTTACACACAAGACGTTTATATGTGTGTAGTGTGTACACACACATGCGTCGCCAAGGGAAGGAATTTTCTTGACACGTGACAAATCAAAGACCTAATAAACGGCCTGTGACGAACAATCTCCTGCCATCCCACCCCCCCCCGCCCCCCCCCCCCCCCCCCCCCCCCACAAATCGCTCTCACCATCCATCGCCATAGATAAAAATAAACAAATCTCTGCTGGTGGTGCGTGTGTTTGTCCCTCCCAACACACACACACACACACCCACACACCAGCCAATCCTGTGTGTGTGTGTGGGGGGGGGAGGGGGTCTGTCTCTGGATGACTGGGTGGCCCGGGCCGCTCGGTGTGAGGGCCCCGGGGAGGAGGCCACAACTGGTTCTTGTGAGCCCTCACCTCCTCCCACCTCCCCATAACCTACTGGGCAACTGTCTTAGTGGGTGGTATCCCCCCCCCCCCTCCCCCACCCTTTCCGTCCTCTCCCATTCCCCTGGCCTTCCCACTAAATCCCTCCCCCTCCTTCTCTCTCTCTCTCTATGCAAACTGCTCTTCTCGTCACTTCCCGTCCTCGGCCCCCACTTCCACTCCTATGGGCCGCTGCTCCGTGCTGAAACACCTTCACACACAGGTCTGTCAGGTGTGTCTTCACATGACTTTGTCTTCCTGTCCCGACTCGATTTTACCACATGCACACAGAGCATGTCAAATGAGCATGACGATGAAGATGTTAATAATCTCAGAGGACCTTCTGTTTCTCAGCTAGGACCTAGTTCGTTACGTGTGGTTGAGACACCGACCATGTGTGTTTTGGCCCCCGAAGTCGGCCGGAGCGCTTCCTTCGCTCTGGCATTCCAGCAGACATGTTTTCTCAGTGTATAGAAAATTGGCAGTGTGGCCGTGGCCCCGTTTCCATCACACACATCTCCACAGACCAAATAAGCACACATGGATAGCAGGGCTGTGCATGTGTGCACATCACGTAAACACACACACACACACACACACACACACACACAAGCCACCCAGCGAGGCTGACAACCTGAGAGAGAGAGAGAGAGAGAGAGAGAGAGAGAGAGAGAGAGACGGACGGACGGACGGACGGACGGAGAGAGAGAGAGAGAGAGAGAAAGGTGATCTCAAGTTGATGCCTTTCTATATGGTTTCCAAATTAGTTGGCATGCAGTTTTACATCTGCCCTTCATTTCCCTGTATTTTTCTTTTCATATGTTGATCAATATAACAAGTAACAAGCAAAGGTGAACTGAGGGGCTGTTTAAGTTTTTGTGGTGCTGTTCCCGTCTTCTACGTCTTCTACTGTCTTTAATGCACGGCTCAGGTGTATGACAATAAATGCTTTCCATTCTCATCTTGATGAAAAAGTACTTTTTCTAATTTTGAATTGTCCAAAAGGCCACAGTGTGTTGCCAGCCTTGTGGCCTTGGCATGCATGGCATGCATGCATGCATGCCATGCATGCATGCTGTGTCACCAACAGAGGGCAGTGTTTCTTTAATCGCACTCGTAGGCCTTACACACATTTCACTCGTTAATATTTCAGTTCTCCTCCAGCAGGGACTTAAGACATGTGTGGACGGGGACTCATTAAAGTGTATTGGTATTCCTGGCATGTGGAGACCCACAGCATCATGCCAGGGACCGGTGGTGGCCCAAATGCAGACTAAGGAGCTTACACTACAAGAAAAATGCCAGTTATTTCAAGTGGTGAAATAGTGCAATAAGGAGATTACTCATGTCGCCTACTAGTCGGTGATATACATGTTCAACTCAAATGTCAAGTGTGTTTATCTGTCTCCTTTTACCATTAAATGCATGGACTGTAGGTCTATAATAGCCTATTTTATGTGTGTATTGAACCTGTTCACCTACATATTGTGACCACACATAAAAGCAGAAACCTTTTGTTGGATCATCCTCTGTGACTAAATACTAAGTTGGCTTTGTGTTATCAAAGCTTAGTCTAGTGCAGCTATGCAAAGAGTCACGTAAATGATTGATGAAAATAGGTTTATGTCTAACTAGTGTAAACTATGGTTATATGGCTGGTAGGCCTAATTGAAAAAAAAAGAAAAAGTTGACTTGCTCCTTATAGAGAAAATCAGTGTATTTAAATCACTCACTGAATTTGAGATTAAATAGTTCATATAAATCAAATAGGAATAGTATGAAGGCCTATAGATATGCATGGCCCATACAGCAGGAAGGAATTAGAAAGTGGCCCCGGAGTGACAGCTTGCTTAGCCAATTGGACTAATGATTGATTGTTCAGGTCAACTCTTCTGTCCTGATGTTTGTTTACATGAGATGTAGGCCACACACGTTGCATTTTTGGTCGGTTTTTGTTCACTTTTCCCAACTGCGTGTCATATTTTGTTATCCCTGAAATCATTCAATTAACGTATTCCCTTGAAGTCAATTGTCTTCTTATGAATCGTGTTTGTTGCCACAGTGCCCCCTGGTGGCCACGGGCTGCGTCAACGTGGGAAACCGCCCGTTGCTCTGCTTCTCTCTCCTCTGTGGCTGCGTCCAATAATCTTACCATATTTCAGTTAATCAACGTAGATGTATTGTGACAAGCAAGGGCGTATCTCTGGTTTGAGCTTTTGGAGGGGGCGATGTGTGCACGAGAAGAGACGTGCACAAGGAATTTTAGCACAAACGTTTAGTTTTAGGGTTAGGGTTTCCTATTAGGGTTAGGATTTAGGGTTAGGATTTTCAATTAGGGTTAGGGTTTAGAGTTAGGGTTTCCAATTATGGTTAGGGTTTCCTATTAGGGTTAGGGTTTCCTATTAGGGTGAGTGTTTCTTATTAGGGTGAGGGTTTCCTATTAGGGTTAGAGTTTCAAATTAGGGTTAGGGTTTCATATTAGGGTTTGGGGGTTAGGGTTTCCAATTAGGGTTAGTCTTATGTCTAGGGTTAGGGTTTCCAATTAGGGTTAGGGTTTCCTATTAGGGTTTCATATTAGGGTTAGGGTTTAGGGTTTCCTATTAGGGTTAGGTTTAGGGTTAGGGTTTCCTATTAGGGTTAGGGTTTTCAATTAGAGTTAGGAGTTCCTATTAGGGTTAGGGTTTCATATTAGAGTTAGGGGGTTAGGGTTTCCAATTAGGGTGAGGGTTATGTCTAGGGTTAGGGTTTCCAATTAGGGTTAGGGTTTCCAATTAGTGTTAGGTTTAGGGTTTTCAATTAGGTTTAGGGTTTTCAATTAGGGTTAGGGTTTGGTTTAGGTTTAGGGTTTCCAATTAGGGTTGGGGTTTCCTATTAGTGTCAGGGTTTCCAATTAGGGTTAGGGCTTCAATTAGGGTTAGGGGTTCACATTACGGTTAAGGTTTCTTTTAGGGTTAGGGTTTCATATTTGGGTTTAGGGTTAGGGTTTCCATTTAGGGTTAGGGTTTTCAATTTGGGTTAGGGTTTCCTATTAGTGTTAGGGTTTCATATTAGGGTTAGGGTTTCCAATTAGGGTTAGGGTTTTTTATTAGGGTTAGGTTTAAGGTTAGGGTTTCCTATTAGGATTAGGTTTTAGGGTTTGCTTTATGGTTCTAGGCTTTGGTATTAGGGTTAGGGTTTCGTATTAGAGCTAGGTTTTAGGGTTTGGTTTTGGGTTTTAGGGTAAGGTTGTTTTTTTTTGGTTCTAGGCTTTGGTTTTTGGATTAGGGTTTGGGTGGAACATCTAAAAAGTGTGGAAATATAGACGTCTAATAGCTGTCTAAAAACGTTGAAATAAAGACGTCTAAAATTTTTTGAAATATAGACGGCTAAAATTCGTAGAAATATAGACATCTAAAAAACATAGCAATATAGACATCGAAAAAAATGTAGAAATATAGACACTGAAAAGACATCTGAAAAGCATTGAAATATAGACTTTCAGAGGAAGTTGTTGATTGGCCGGTTAATTGAAGATCAGATGATGATGATGTCGTTTCGCTTTGTAAGAGGAGGACAGATGATTTTGTTAATTTTATGTCTATAAATACATTTTCAGTTTGGTTGCAATGGACAATTTACTGGTTTCATGACATTGGTGGGGATGATGTCCCTAGCGTCCCTACTAAACTACGCCTACTAAACTACGTGACAAGAACTACAATTGTAAAAGTATATGTATGCCGAAATGTCCTAGCCTGGCAAGCCAGACCTACATCAGAAAGATGTAAGGTCTGGCGCAGCTCCATTGGCAGTGTGGGCGGGATAAACGGTTGTCTTTCAAGTTCCCTCTGCACGCAATAGGATAGCGCTACAACCAATCAGAGCAACGAAGAAGGTGACGTAGTCAGAGCGACGGCTCTGACTACGTAATTAATCAAAACTCAGAATACATATTTATTTTCGAGGAAAGACTTCAGTGCCGTTCTTTGTTCTTTTCTCAAATAAAAGGTTAACTTCAAGTCTTGAAGAGTCGCGGTCAAAGCCGAGTCGAAAGACAGCCGTTCGCCAGCAGCAGCAGCCATTGTTTACCTAACACGGAACCGTCGCAACTCTGTCGTCATTAGGTAGCCCGGCTTTCGACTCCGCCCCTCACGCTGTGATTGGTCAGACATACAAGACACACTTGGTGTTTCCAGCACCAAAAAGCGGACGGAGCTTTGCTAGACCTACACTAGCTGCCAAATAAATTTGCTGCCGCTAGGGGGTGTCTAGAGTTCTAGGCTAGAAATGTCCTTTATGCCAGAAACATTATCATATGTTATATGATGTTATATCAAATTAATCCTTTCCACACAGAATATTGTACAACAAAGACAAAATCTAAAACAAAGTTTAATACTTGACTCTGAAATTGCCCCCTTTAAAAAACATGCTTTCTGATTTCAATCAGTTTGTTTTATGAACCATAAAAATAAAGAGGCTGGGATGCAGCCTTTATTATAACCCTTCAAGTGAACTCCAATACGACCACAAACCACAAATGGCGTAAAAATGTGTCAGTGTGCTTTTCAGATTAATCTCCCAACCCGCTGGTTTTCTTAAGGTCTCTATTTTATTTTTTTACGGGGCTACGCTGTGTGAACTGTTTGTCCGCCGCACACAGCACAGACAACATGTGGTCTTTAAAGAAAAAAATACAAAAATCCTTGGCAAAACCACACCTACACCCACTAAGCTTAATGAATTGCACAGCTCCCACCCACCCACCCAACTCTCCCCCGAGCCACACAACCTCCAAAACCCTAGCAGCCAAATTGATCCCCATGTTCAAAGAAATATGGCATACTTTATTAAACGTCTCAGTCAGGGAGGGAACCTTCTTCTAACCAATTATTAGCTCTATAGATGGGGTTTATCAAAGCCGCCCGCAAGGGATTGTGGGAGTTCCATGGCATTGGTGGGGGTTGTTGTAATTAAGTGTCCCAACGAGACGCAACAACCCTATAGGCCTACTGTTGTGTTAGACTTTCAAATGTGAAGTGTTTCCCTAATAAAAGTGGAGATGCCATTGTTGGTTGTCTTGAATTTCTTTATTTCTTCTTCTTCTTCTTCTTCTTCTTCTTCTTCTTCTTCTTCTTCTTCTTCTTCTTCTTCTTCTTCTTCTTCTTCTTCTTCTTCTTTTCTCGACGTGTTCTCCAGTCATGCGAGCAGCAGAGACCTCTGTCGCCTGCCCTCTAGTTAACCTGCCCTGTGGACTGGGTACTGGGACTCTTTTTTAGCTCTGGTTGCTCCCAGTCCTCCTGCTCTCCTCCTCCTCCTCCTCGCCACATGAAATGGCCGTCTGTACCAGGGTCCCCCATTAGCTTTTACTACCCTCACTTGTGTTCAGCGTTGTGCTCTCTCTCTCTCTCTCTCTCTCTCTCTCTCTCTCTCTCTCTCGTCTGTGTGTGTGTGTGTGTGTGTGCATATGTTTAATTACCAGCCCCCGCCCTGCCTTTGGAGCGCCCCCACAATGCCATGCCACCATATCATTACACCCAGGCTCCAATTTTAAGAGCGAAAACTCACGTGTGTGTGTGTGTGCGCGCGGGCACACACACACACACACACATGCAGGCATAGACAAACACATGCATAGACATGCATGTGCAGTCAAACACACATACAAGCACAAGCTCTCACACACACACACACACACAAACACACACACCACACACAAATGCCACACACAACCTGCAAATGGTGGAGAGTGAGTGGAGGCCGGAGGACCACAGAGGGCTGTTTGTTTGTTCCCGCAACATGGCGTCCACAGATGGAAACACACAAACAGAGAGTGATGAGAGCAGGAGGAGGAGAAGATGATGAAAAATGGAACAACAAAAGAGAGAGCAACGCTCGTGCGTCGCTATCGTGCCAAGCGGCGTGGACGCAACGCAACACAACACAACCCGTCCTCCGCTGTGGCTGGCGTTGGGAACTGTTATTGTTTGAACCAAACAAACCACTTCTAAACACACGGCCCCTGCCTAGCCCCGCTCATACTTAGGCCCTTCTGTAAACAGAGCAGCACAGAATGAATCAATTAAAAGGGCATTATGCCGGTTCCTGTTTATTTAAAACATGTTTACACTATAAGGAACCCCCACTCCCCCCAGCAACCCCCCCCCCCCCACCTCGCCTCGCCTGCCGGCATGATTGCCTGGAACTTCATCTTCATTCTCCTCCTCCTCCTCCTCCTCCTCCTCCTCCTCCTGCCACCATGATACACCCGACCACGCTTGGCTCCAGCTAAGCCAGAGAAAACACACACACACACACACACATGCGCGCGCATGCACACGTGCATGCATGCACACACACACACACACACACACACACACACACACACACACACACACACACTCTCAAACTCACACACACACACACACACACACACACACTCTCAAACTCACACACACACACACACACACACACACACACACACACACACACACACACACACACAAACTGACACATAATACCAACACCTCTGGTGTGTTCATGAGGGTTTTGAGTAAATATTTTTGCTCTATTTTATCCCGTTTGGAGGCAATGAGCACACACACATTCAAACCACAGAGGAAATAAGAAAAATGACCAGATGCTATGCTAAAATATTTGCTAATATATTCTTACCAATACAGTTTCTGACAAACTGAACTGGTAAGATTGGTCAGATCTCTTACATCATGCATTCCTTTTTAATTTAAGAAGTTATTTGATTGCAGTTATACTCATATAGAGTATAGAGGCACAGCAGCACTGAATACGAAAAATGTATTTGAGCGCAGGTTATTTTTCCCGTTGTAGTGGTGTGAAAACCCCACGTTGTGCTGTGACGTTCTCCCCTGCTGTTCGCTGTTCCTGATAAACTCTCTAGAACAGCAACTTTCTGCTCAATTACTTCAAAAAAAAATCTCTCATGTAGCATTGACACATCCTCAGGGGCCCGCCGTGTTCAACCCCCCCCCCCCATACTGCACAGCAGATGTCTGTGTGTGTGTGTCAATACTCTGATTTTCTTAATAGGTTCATACCCGCACTACACATGCCCTGCCATTTTCTTTCTATCCAGCCAAGTCATCACAATACTTGAGATAACAAAAAAAGATAATCTGAACAAAGTAATAGCTTGGATTCTAACACTCCCCATTTGCCAGGTTTGTAGAGTGTGTTAGGGCTGAAGTCTGCTGCCTCCTTGCTGGCTTTGCAGCTAATTCCTCTATTCTTCTCGGTGGCGCTTAGTACAAACACTTACACCACCCCCTGCCTTCCACAGGCATGCATGCCAGCATGCCAGTGCATGTTTCACATGCGCACAAACGCGCACACAAGCGCACACACACATGCGCACGCACGCACGCACACACATGCGCACGCACGCGCGCACACACACACACACACACACATGCATGCACCCACGTACGCATGCATGGACACCCACAATTACATTCACACACAAACACACGCACGCACGCACACACACACACACACACACACACACACACACACACACACACACACACACCTCTTTACTAATCAGTTCTATTGAATTCCAACAACAATAGACGCTCATCCTTAGGCCACCCAAGCAGCCCTCTCCCTCCTTTGCCTTCACACACACACACATACACACACACACACACACACACAAACACACGTGCACACACACACACACACACACACACACACACAAATGCCACGCAGTACAACCAGATCATGAGTTTGCTCTTTTGTTCTATGTTTCACCATTGATCCCCGCCCTCCCACACACACACCCCAAACACATACACACACACACACACACGCTCTTTACATTTAGGCCAGGAGTTATAAGCGGTTATCTGTGGTGTCAGCTGCTATGGAGGCCCACTGACTACCCTAACCCTTGCATTCACATTGGAAAAGTACAGAGCCATTGTAGCACCATAGATTTATCATATTTATTTAACATTTATTGCGTAAGGAAATGGGTTATTTTATCTTGTCAACACAAGAGTCAGGGAGTCTACCGGGATTCAGTATCTCAGCCAAAGAAACCAATCAGGATTCAGTAGCTCAGCTCATGAGCCAATCAGGAATCAGTATCTAAGCCAAGGGGCCTATCAGGATTCAGACTCTCACCTAAAGGAGGCTAATTAACATGGATGCATAGCAAATGGAGAGTAGGAAAGGGTCTATGCTCTCTAGTTGACCTGTAGGTGACCCAGTGCAGTGTGACTACTGTGATGGTAGTTAGACTAATAGATAAACATGTGTCCCAATACCCTCACCCTCCCTTTGTTGTATTATTTATTATTATATTAATTATTTTAAAAAAAAGTATAATAATAATAATAATGATAATAATAATAATAATAACAATAATAATAATAATAATAATAATAATAATAATAATAATAATAATAATAATATATACATCACCACCATTGGAAATTATCAGTGCAAATCGTACCAAACAGCCTCAATATTGAATGTCTCGAAAAACAACTTCCAAACTCAATTTCACCAAAGTCAAGGAGTCATCCAACGGTACGGACATCTTCAATGAGCTTTAGCCGACTTAATAACAAGGGGCCGCTGAGTGAAATATGACATAATGAGTGAGGAAATGTGTGTTCATCTGCTTCCTCTGAACTCCTAATGAACGCGCTCCGTAGTGCTACACTGTGCCCTTCAGCGCTGTGACTGAACTGAGCTGCCAAGTATGAACAAGTATGTCCATAGTGTGTGTGTGTGTGTGTGTGTGTGCATGTGTGTGTGTGCGTGTGTGTGTGTGTGTGTGTGTGTGTGCGTATGTACAGCACTGGGGAGGTGTGTGACAGTTCACTTCAAAAGGCGGAGGTATCAGATTGAGACATTGGCCTGAAAGACGAGGAGTGGTGTTGTGGGAAGCTGAGGAATTTACAGCATCCACCTTTCATCTCCACCGGTGGGCTTGTACAGGTGTGTGTGTGTGTGTGTGTGTGTGTGTGTGTGTGTGTGTGTGTGTGTGCGTGTGTGTGTGCGTGCGTGTGTGTTTGTGCGTGTGTGTATGTGTGTGCGTACGTGTGTATACAGGTGATAGTTCCCATAGATGCATGTGCAGACATGTATTGTGTTAGTATGTGAGTGTGTGTGTGTGTGTGTGTGTGTGTAGTCGCAAGGGAGGCAGCCGACAAAACAAGTCACAACAGTGATCTAGAAAGTCAGTGATCCCAGAATTAATTTTTCGCTTCAAGTCCAAAAAGTGCTTGAGGTCCACGACCAGGTTTCCCTCAGCTGGTACGAATCAATTGTTGTCATGCACGTATTAACACACACACACACACACACACACACACACACACACACACACACACACACACACACACACACACACAGGGATCTGCACGATGTCTGCAAACGTATTTAGATTGCAAGACAAGTTAAACAAGTTATTTTAAATTTCCTTTCAAATTATTTTATAGGGTCTCCTTAGAGATATAGACCCAGGGGGGCTAAATGAAACACACACACACACACACACACACACACACCAGACGCACACATGCACACACACACACACACACACACACACACACACACACACACACACACACACACACACACACACACACACACACACACACACACACACACACACTTATCTCCTGCCTCTTCTGATTCCATCAGACATTTGAGCCGGGGGTGCCCAGACACCACGCCAAAAAGATGGTGGAACAGATGAGATCTGCGCGACCAGACGGAGGGAGGGAGGGAGGGAGGGGGGGAGGGGGCGGGGCTATCGTCAACATGAGCTCATTCATAGAGTATAGCTCCCCTGGGGGTGGCCACGGTCGCCTCCACACGAGAGGAGGCCTGTGTGGCCACCCACACATATCATATCATGCCTGGCATTTATAAACAAGCACGTTACACATAACTGACTATGACTAACCCTGTTCTGATAGTCCAGGTCAAACAGGGGCCTCCTTCCACACACACACACACACACACACACACTAGGGCTTGATTTCACATCTGGTGGTTCTGTTGGATTAAATGGGACGTTAAAAGGCGTAGAACCGATGTTAATAGTTTGATTAAACGAAACTAAACACTTTTTGGCTCAAGTAATTTGGCCTAAGGCAATTTATTATTCTTTTTGTTTTTCATTATTAGTGTTTTTGATGACATTTTTTTCCACTGTATCTTTCTTTTTATATGCGGTGTTACTAGCCTTATTAATCATCCATGTTGGTAGATATCAAGGCCCATCTTTCGCTTAGTGGCAAGTGTGAAGCAGTAAGATTGATTAAGAAGAATGCAAAACAAACTTCCAGAAGTCAAAGATTTTTTTTCCATTTGATTTATTTTGTTAGTTGAATTTCTATAGCAGGTGAGGGAACATGACAGTCACACAAGGGTTTCCTCGAGCATAGTTTTAAAAAGTCACAGTGTTTTAGACAGCAACAAGAACACTTCAACGAAACAAAACAAAAACAATAAAACAGCAAGGGGCCAAGAGGAAACTTACAAATACAAAATACTCGGTGTTAAAGTCTGTGTCTCTTGGGACACACTCTCCTTCATGGACCCCCCAAGTGCACCCTTCGCTCCACTCCACAAAAAACATTTAAACAAAGAAACAGTTTTCTAATCATGTCCCTCCCAAAATCTCATTCGAACATCCTCCCTCCTCCCTAAAAATGCAACCAAAAAAAACAAACAAAAAAAAAAAAAACCTCTGCAAATAGACAAATAGATATATTTATATATATATATAATATATTTACTCTTTAAAAATAGAACTTCAGTCTAGCGACTAACATCTGTACAAACTACAAAAATAAAAATTTTATATAAATAATTTATATGGCATGACATTGACATTTTTATTGTTTTTTTTTTTTTTTTCTGAAACCACTCCATGCAGTACGAGTTTTCCTCTCCACCCCCTCCACCCCCTGATGGCACTGCCAGAAACAACAGTTGGCTTGCTTGGCTTTTGTGTTTTTCTCTTCAAGACTGCACAGTAGCTACTTATTTGTCGTTTTTCATGACATATTTACAAAAGAATCCCAAGCTGCCACTCAGCACAGAATAAAAAAAAAAAAAAGTGAGACAAAAAAAAAAATGTGGAAGGTTTTCCCTGCATTTTAACTTGGCAGTGATTTGACCAATACTGAAAAAACAGGAATTAAGTTAAATGTTGTCTTTGCATGAGGCTTATACTGGCGAAGAACGAGGGATTGAAACGATAAAAGTACAAAATATGAGGCTGAACAAATGACTGCACCAGATGAGTAAACCTTGTTTGTTAGGCAGAACTAATCCTCTACACAATATGCTGAATCAAGCTCTTCTTGGACAATAATTGCACAGGGTCCTGAAAACAAGAATGTAAATCACAAACCCTTGAACAGCCAGAAAATATACTTTAAAACCAAAGAAATAAAACAGAATACTCCCTTTGCATCGGAGATTATAATTCCCTTTCATGACACACTTTGAGGTGAATAGTACCTCAAATCAAACCTGTACTTCACCCAAATGTAGAGCTTACAAATACTGCAGAGAAAAAAAACACATCAAACCTCCTTCAAGTAATTTTAAAATTCGGACTGTAGGAGACACACACACACACACACACACACACACACATGCGCCCCGCACACACACACACACACACAGACACACACACACACACACACGGTTGGACAACAACTGGATGTTGAACTATGGTTAAGAGTGTGACACGGTTACTGTGGTTACTAAACATTACTACTACTACGGGGTGTGTTGCCTGATCGGTCACACTGAGAGTAACAGATGATTATCAACAAACACACAAAAGGACATACATATCTATGACCGATTCCTGAATATTGTTCTATTCCCTGGTTCTCTGAGGACCTCACTGAGACCAGCCACGTAGAACAGAGAGACAATGAGCTAATAGCATATTCATAATGGATGGATGTGGCGGTAACAAAGGGAGGGAGGGCTGGTTAAGGCACATTAAATGCTTGCTAATAAGAAACCAGAATTTGCTGTGTATTCTCTGCTTGCGCGTGTTATCACAGTGCAAACGGTAAATGAAAAAAACAACAACAACTATATATTAAGGATATAACAGAGACGACAAAGAAACAAAACATAAAGGGTGAGATGAAGGGTGTTAACGGTAAACTCTTCACTCACTGGCAGTGTAACAGCTTGTCCATGGTTTAACATTATTAAGCATATTTTCGACATTTTTTTTGAACCAGAAGGGGGAGAGGATGTACTGCATTTTTAAGGCAAATCTTTTAACTTATTTTGAAGTGTAGCAGCAAAAAAAAGCAAAACAAAAACCAAAAACAAACAAATCAACACTGATCATAACCTTTCAATAGCCTAATATCTTAATAACTTTTTTCCCGTGGACCATTTATTACATATAACACATTTGTTATTCTATACATCGGAGAGGTTAGAGAAGGAGAAATAAAATCGACCGCTCCTTGAGAAATAATCTTATACATCTGAGCTTTTACACACAAGAGTTGACCCAAGTTAAACAGTACTCTCTTAAATAAGTTTCCCTCTGTTTAGTATTAAAATATATACCCATAGATTTATATGTCCATCTTTTTTTCGCTTTAATATTTCCTTACAATAGATCCTCTGTGTTTGTCTTGTATGTACACACGTCAAGAGTTTGGACGGGGCGAGTCGTCAAGGTGCTCGGTGCGGGCCTTAGTGCTTGGACACAGCGGGTGAGGAGAGAGAGAGCTTAGCATTCAGCCCTTCATCCACCTGCAACAGACAGAGAATAACCCCATTAGACACCGACACAAAACATTTGTAAAAAAAAAAGACACACAAAAAACACCACCCCCACGACAACTTTCGCTTTTCAAAACA